>JAAGNO010023201.1:29383-119440 GCA_033439905.1 Ceryle rudis | reverse complement strand
GCACACTCCAAGAAACAAACCTGGCAACCTTCAATAGCCAGAAAAGTCTGGCTTCCCAGTTTCAGTTAACCTAGAGCTGCTGTACCCATTGGCTAAATTTCTTTCGTGGAAATAGGGATTCAGTATTTTACATATCCAGTGACGAAATCAACCTGCCTTCTCGGGGGCAGCAGCTTTTTCCAATTACAATTAGAGTAAGATTGTTAGAAAATAAAACTCTCGCTATCCTGGTTTGTTCTGTGCACCATCTCACAACATCCACCACTCAGTTCTGCAGGAAGCTCGGCCTGTGGTGCACGATCACCATTTAATTGCATTTCAATTTTTTAATAACAAGTTACACAAACTTTTTATTGCCAAAAATCCTTGCACCTGCCTTCTGTTTGCTGAATTGTCAGAATAGTAGAGGCTCAGCAGCGTTAAGAAAAATTTCCCATATGTTTACAAGCAGATGTATCTGTCATACGCTGTTCTAGAAATAAGAAAATGCTACTTAAAAACATAACCAGATTTGTAATCTGACCTCAAGCCGGGACACTGCTTTCTTTCAGGTATCTACAGAGACTGGGACTTCATGATGACTACAATATTACCAAGATAAAAATGCCCTTGCATTTCAAAGGTTTTGCTAGGTAAAAAAAAAAAATGCCACGGCATAACATTTTTAAAAGAAGCCTAAGTGTAGATGTCAATAGGATGAAGTTTATTTGGTGCTTACCTGTGGTTACTGCAAGCACAGATGAGGACATGCTGCTAAACTCTGACGTAGAAAAATGACGTCCAAGGCACGTGCAGCTTAAAAGGTGAAACTCCAGTGAAGACTTTAAGTTAAACCAGGTTCAGCACTGGTGCACTTAGAGCCTACCTCAGCCCTCTGTCAGTAGCTTCCCTCTTTAAATTGCAAACCAGGTAAGAATGGTGAAAGGGGATAAAAGAAAGAGAACAATGCAGCAGAGAGCACTGAGAAAGGCAAGTTTCTCCCCTCATCTCTGCTGTGATACCATTAGAGAGGCTCAGCTAGCAAAAGCTGCAAGCAATGCAGCAGGAACACTTATTTTCATTACAGAGCAGATAAATCAGCCAATGAGATTTTCTGGGCATCAGAAGGAACCTTGCCATGAAGATCAGCTGGGACAATGATTAACAACATTCAGCAGTCTAAATTAAACCCCCAGGCTTTTCCACCCAGCAAAGTGAAAACGCTGCCCAGCCACAGCCCAGAGCTGTGCCCTGTCCAGTGACTAACACAGACTGTAAATTCCGACTGATCCCAGCTACTCAGTAGTCTCAGTTTTTCCATTAATTATTCAGCAAACACACATTCGACCTTAATCCCCAGGCTGAGGGATTCAAGCTCCACCCCCACAGTGAGGGCAAGGCAAATGTCACTTTGCATAGAAAGCACAAAAATGGGCTCTTTTTTTTTGCCTCTTAATTTTCAGCCTGTGTCAGTGTATTCACTACCAGGAGTCTCAGCTTTGGAAAACGTGACAAGCACATACCCCTGGGCACAGTGAGCAGCGCACAGCGAGGGAGAGGGAACCCACCCCCAGGCTTAAACTGAACCTGTACCCGCAGCTGTGACACAAGAGCAGTTCCTATGGGAGGACAGCAGCAGACCAGACCCACAGTGAACGCCCACTCCTGGCAGGCCAAAAGAGAAGAGCACTTCAAGCAGCTTTCCCAACAACTGATGCCCTGTCCTCCATCCTGTGTCAAATTAACAGTGCGTTTCTCTGCTCTTCCATATCTACCAAGCCATGGAAAAGATGGACAAGAGGCACGCCCTACAGCCCAGCTTCAGGAAGGAAAACAATCTCAAAGGATGGGAAAGGGCCCTGACTTTATAGGCTTTTTAATTTTTAGTATTCTTTAACAATCGGCACAAGGGCATCATTGGCAGTGCTGTTCATCAGTGAGGCTGAAGAGTAAGAAGTGCCACCCACGGCTACTCGGCTGTACAAGTCTGTACTCGGCCTTGGTAGGACCGGGTTGATGCGGAAACCCCTACGGTGGGTAGCAGTTACCACAGTGAAATGCCTAACAGGCAGTGTCATTAGCCTGAAAGACAGATCTGAGCTGGCTCAACTCACACCACTGCCTTTAGACAACATCCAGGACGTGAGAAAGTTTGGATTAGTTTGGATTACCTCTGCTCAGTGTAGCATTTCTCAGTAGAAAGGTGGTGTTCTCATTCAGGTTCCGTGTAGCTCCAGAAGTGACAGGATTCTCAAAAGCGTTCACCTAAAGGCAAATTAGGGTCACAGGACTGGATGGATATAATATATATATTATATATAATTGGGTCTTTTTAAATCACCTCCGTTAAAAGGAGGGAGAGAAAAAAAAACCAAACAAACCAACCCACAGATGTAAAGCTGAGAAATACATTGAGAATTTTGGAAGACAGCAGCCAGAACAAGGTCAAATGTGCTCTGCACATTTAAAACAACAACAGAACAAATGGAAGTGACTTAAAAAGCTTGTAAACCTCAAGTTATCGCAGCTTGCTATCTGTCGAGCCAGCACACGTAGCCGCCACACCTACTGGGCTAATAGCAAAGATTCACAACCTCCCTCTTTCAACATTTTCCACCAACTGGTAGCCATGAAAACCAAGTCTGGCCAGACAAACACCATCCTGCCTCCAGAATGACTCTTTCAAGGCCACAAGTTCTGAGTTGCTAGAGCTGTGGGCCCAAGTGACCCAGTACTCAGCCAGAACCGTGCTTTGCCATGTGAACCAATCTGAGTAAGGAAACCTGCAGGCTGTTGCTCTATGTGCTGATGCAACTATTTCCTTAGTCCTGAATTAAGGACCAAATTCAAGAACTTGATCTCCTTCACAGAATCCAAAAGTTGTCTTCAGTGCTTGGGCCACTCAGCCACTGCGTCAAGACGAGAATTGCCCAAAAGCTGTATGGCAGGGAGTCGCTGCTCAAATACCATGAGAATATACCAAACGGAACGCCTCAAAGCTCTGAGGTTTAGTGCTGGAGAGCTGTACAGACTTGGCCCACCAGTGCTCCCATCTGGAAGCGATTTGTGCACACTCTATGCAGTCTGGGCAAAGGAACAAAATAATGGTATGGACTTAAATCTTAAGGGGGGAAAAAAGCCATCCCAACCTTAAGGCAGCATTAACCATTAACTGGGTTACTAATCACATTAGTTAGAAAAACTTGCAAGCTAAGTGTATCTGCAGTAGAGGACTCAAAATCCACGGAGTCCAATTTAACAAGTGAGCCTGTATTAGCATCTCATCCCGTCATACTTTCCTGCATCCTCTCCACTGCCTCCCAGAGGGTCTACTTGAAGGAGAGAAAAATACAAAGACTAATGATAAATTGCATGTAACTTTTTTGTTCGTTTTGGTTTTTTAATCACAAGGCACAGATGTATGCACCACAAGGTTTCTAGAAGGTTTTTCAATGACCACACAAAACACCTTCTACTCAAATAGTTCTACAACTTGTAAGACAGGTACTTGAGGATTCTGATGCTATGAAGAAACACTAAGACTTTACAAGTGACAGTTACAGTAGAGGAAGAAAGGGAAGCTCAAGGAAGAGCTAGGTAGACAACATAAAATGCAAAATGCCTCCAGGATGCACAAGGATCACAGGCAGAGACTCTTTTCCTTTTGGCTTGAGCTTTGCCACGTTGCCTATTTTAAGTGAGGAAAGTTCCCCATCCATTTTGTAGCCTTCTTGAGGCTGACTGCATACAGCTGCCACTAGGTATTTCAGGTCGTGACTTACAGAACCAGAGCAAAATACTCCCCAACATAGGAATAAGTTAGGTCAAATAACATTTTATTTCATTTACAGTGATTTTTTTTTTTTTTTGAGTAGCAAAGGAACCATGACATACAGGAGCCTGCACTAAAAGTTCAAGTGTCTTATCTGTATAAAATACATGAAATCCTACACACAACATACACAAATGCGTTCTTTGAAGACATCTGAAAAAAATGTCATGTCTTGATACCTATGATTTTACTTACTGGTGTCTGTTCTGCACTGGCTATTCCACTTTGAAATAAATTTAATTGTGAGCATGATAGCTTTTTTATCCAGCAGCACTTTCCAAACCCAAATAACATTCTGTTAAAAAAAAGCTGGTTATCAATGCATAATCATCACATCTCTGACATAATGGGTCACAGATCAACCAAATATTTTACTTCAAATGCTAGTTATCTTGCAAACAAACATACCACTACTGCTCTTTACAACAGAAAAAAGCACCCCACTAAAAATTAACCTATCCCCCCTTTCTTGTCCTCCCACCCATTCCAACCCTTTAAGAATCTTTTTTTGCAGTTCATATTTGGCAACATTTAACATCTTTATACAGCTTGGGATCTTCAACCCACAGTCAAGCTCTTCATCCATTAAAGGCAGTCACACAAGTAGAGAGAAGTGACTATAACAAAAATCCATGGATACCATGTACACCACCTTGGCGTTCAATGCACAAAGCTACAAAAATTGAACATAATTTTGGGGAATAAGTCCTCTCTTGCCATTTAGCGTGCCTTCTAGCCATCCTGGTTCTCTGGAAAATTGCACTGCAAAAGAAAAGGAATTAAATTAATGTGTCTTTTTATGACCAAATTAGTAGTTTTAGCTTTAGCTCCATGACAACCAGGACAAAGCATGCATAAAAACATCCATTTTTCTGTGATGACCAGTGTAAAAAATCTGTCTAGGAAAGATGGAGAGGAGGATTAACTTAAATACCTGCACAGTATAGGTGCTTGAACTATCTTCTGCAAAGTATACGTGGTGAAATAGCTTTTAAGTGCAGGAGACTTCATTAAGGAAACAGTTAATGGAACTTAGGACAGGTGTATAAAATAGAAAATGTAGGCGCCTTTGGGGAGAAGTCAGAATTCATATCAAACAGTGGGAAACCATTTCAGTAGCTGGGGGAAAAGCAAGACCAAAAGCCTGTCGTGAGCAGAGGTGATGAATCTGGAATCTCTGAGCCACAGAAAAATGGCATAGGACCTTACTCTGTGTGAAAAGTGAGCATGTAAAGGATTACAGGGGAAACAGAACTGAGCCAGATCTCATTCCCAAGTATCACTTCACAGAGCAGAGCTGCTATTAGAAGAGACCAATGGACAAAATCTGAATCACTCTCCTGGTTAAATCCTCCCTCTGAAATTCAGTTACAGTTGTGCTATTCACAAGACACGAAGGAAGGGCTTGAACGACACGCCGTGTTCCCAACTTCCATCCTAAGTGTTTACCATGCTGACCCCAAAGTTCATGCAAGAGCATCTGCAAATCAAAACTACTAAGGAAAATTTCATCTCAGACTCTGTGTGCCCCAAGTTACTGTGTGAGCAACAGAACTAATGAAATGTAGCTTCCTCTATACATTCTGAGCACAATCGACAGGAAGTTAAAAAAGAAGCACAAGCCTCACTTCTCTGAACAGCAGACTAGAAAGTCCTCAAATTCCCCTATCAAATTTCTTACAAGAATATGATACAGGTACCTACTTACCTATGTAACTGTAACATCCCACACTTTCAGCAACCTACGACATTCTCTACCATATTAATTTATCCTCACAGTGCTTCTGAGACAGACATTATTTAGGGAAGAGATCAGACAAATGCTGAAACATGCTGCCAGCCATGTCAGTGCTTTATTTAAAACACATTAACACATTGGGGAATGTGATATTTGTAGCCTTCTACAAAATCAGGGAAATAACAGTTGAGAGCGAGCAACATGTTAAGTCTCACTTTCAAAAGCATTGTAAGGCTCTAAATTTGAGCACTTAAAACATGCTTTCCCTTAGTTTTTTCCTTGTGTCCTATTATTGTCAGACAGTGAAGCTAGAAGCTGCGCTTAGAAACCACAGATTGAACAACAGCTATCAACAGCTATACCTCTGAGGAATCCAGAAAACAAAACTCTTTCAAACAGTACTGATAGCTCAGCTTCAGATTAAAAGTCTAGGCTTCTATTTATAATGAATACATTTGACAGAAAAATTCCAAAGGAAAATAATACATAGAAAATTACCTTTTAGGATCGCTGCACACACAGTAACTTACATTATTACTGTTAGTTATTAGCAGGCCCTCCTCTCCCTTCGTCATTTTTGGTCCACAGATGCAGAGAGCACACGCATTTGAAACTGCATCACTGACACCACCACAAACCTCCCTCCAGAAGTTCCACCACAATGGCTGCACTTTTACCCTTCCCAGCAAACACGCCAGCAGCTGCAGCGGGCAGCCAAACCTCTCCTGAAGTCTGCCATGCCTATAGAGCACATGTGTATTACAGGGAACAAACTCCAAACAATGACAGCTTCAGAAGAAAAAACAACTAGAAAACATGAAAGCATGAAACTTCTACTTGTCCTCTGGAGCTCAACCTCAATTTCCATTAGAGAGAGGCTAGATGTGCTGGCATGTGAGTGTCTAGAAAAAGGCCTGCTCAAAATGAGCCCTCATCAGAGAGGATCATACTGAAGTTTAAATTTACCTAAAATTTACCCAGAGGAGGACTTGCTCAAACTATGCCGAATCACTCAGCTCAATACGACAGCAAATTTCAAATGAAATATTTTCTAAACAAATTTGATAACTTAATACTGAACGCTACGCACCGCAGCACGTTCAGAGATAACACCCAATGTCCCAGCAATTGGACGTGAGTGACATAAACCATTTTCACCCCAGAAGCCTAGACACGGATTGTACAGCTGAGCTCTGTGCTTGGGAAATTAAATATGGTACATGTACGTTACACAGCTCAGAGTCTCGTTTTCATGAGCAGAAGACGACTCTAGGAAAGAATTAACACTCAGATTACAAGTAAATTCACCATTTCAAGAGGAATCAGTCTTTTTTTTTTAAAATGTACCAAGAAGTAATTCTTAATATTCAGCAGCAGTGGCAACTGTCACGCCAGGCAAGCCTTCTGCCCCCATTCCCATCACCTTACACAGGAATGGTTAAGATACCTGCGTACATCATGGAAAACTTCTGTAGGGAAATGATATTAATGGAGAAACCGTCCACATGTAAAGCTGCTTTAAGCTCGAATGAACCTGGTTGCTTTGCTAATCCATTCCCAAAACTTAGTGTACAGCAGCATTCATTTAAAATAAAGAACACTTTACCACACAGAAGACATTTTGCTATCCTGCACAGCTCTCCTTAAACCCAGGATGGGCTATTCCTGAAAAAATACCCTGCTCAAGAGAAGATGTTCTGTAGTGTCCCCTTTCTATCATTTCTTCTCTGCCAACAACAATTACAGTTCTTTGCACTTTCTCAGGCCTGCCTTGTTTAAAAATACCTTGCTGTGGAAACCACACATTTGGCCTTAGAACTACAACTTGCTATGGAACCAAGCATCCCATAGGACTAAGTCATATGTTGGCTAGAGACAGGAGGGAAAAACACTTGTAGCGTAAAAGACACGGAGCTGAGAACTAAAAATTCAAATCTTTTCATCAGGGTTTAACAAGAGTATAGCAAGACTGTACAAGACCAATCAAAGATCCACCACCAAAAACCCTCGCCTTTTAGGAGAGGGGAAATAGCAGCAAAGGTGTGAGGCCAGAGCAGGACAGCAGCCTCCTCAACACCTGCTGCAGGGCCGTTTCAGCAGTCACACTTCAGTAGAGGCAAAGTGTAGAAAAGGGGAACATCTGACCACCAGCACCAATTTGGAACAGCTTTTCTGAAGTGTATCTAATGCATTAAACAAAATCAACTGACTTGCAATGATATCTGCAAGTGATAGTTCTTCTGATCTCATCTAATAAAGAAACACAGTAAGGTCAGCTTGGCATTTGCAGCATTTTTCTTCCTTTTCTGTATTCTCCATAGGAAATAGCTTCAATATTGCCAATGTTATGATTATCTAACAGCAAATTCATAAACTTTGCAAGCAGCTCTTCCCAGACACCCAATGCTATAAGCAGACCTTGTTCTGCTTTGGCAGCTCAGAAGTTTCACAGGTCTTGACTACAAATGAGACCAAGCCCTATTTCCACAGCGGTCTTAGTTCATTGCCAAGGTGCCACTAACGTTAGCAGGACTGAATCAGATACCAATTTCCACACCTTTGTGAAAACTAGCTCTTTGGAGAGAGAACAGAAACAGGGGAGGCAATCTAACATGCACAGTGCCAGTACAAGCGGGCCTCCCTTTCTGATGGGCTACTTTACCAACGTAATGACCTCCAACAAGCTACATAAATGAGGACTGCATTTTGCGGGCAACAGAAATCTCACTGCTAAAACCACTGCACCACCAGAATACATTTCCATAGAAACGGAAATCAGACTGGCCAATTCTTCACCAAGAACTTAAATTCAAGCAACAAAATGTGGTTGCAAGCCCTCTGTGTTTAGAAACCCTTATGGCTTTTTGAAGCAATCCCAATGGGTAGAGCTGACCACAGAAATACACAAACATTTACCATGGTTTGGGTTAGCACAGAATTCGGAATTTAAAAACTTGCCGTTTCCCTTAAATACCTTGTGAGAAGCAGAATTATCTTGTGGACAGGACACAGGGCGAGGCATCAAGGGGTCTTCTTCCTGACTGCTAAAGATCTACTGCATGACCACAAATAAAACAGTCTACCTGTAAGGGCTCCAGCTTGTGAATGAAACACAACAATACACCATGACATTAGTGAAGGTGGAATTCAGCTTGCAGACTGAAGCTTCCCTGCGTAGTGTCCACGCTCCTAGTACAGCTGGTAAAGATCTGGTCAATACCATGAACAGAGAGAGCACTTGAAGAGTAATTTGGCTTATTCTAAAATAAGGTCATCAAGTGGTTGGTCAGCTGAGTTGCTGCTGAGTTCCCTGCACTATACTTAAGTGACCTGGCATAGACATTGAGACCTGAGGCCTTTGTCCTGAGTGGATTCCCATCCCACCTGACAGCCAAACACCTCTGACAGTCCTGCACACACATCGACTACCAGGTAAAACACATCAGCTTAAGCATCTTCCATTTTAGTATTTCTCTTCTGGAGACCACTGCTTCCACAACGCTGTTGGCAGGAGCAAAGCCAGACTAGTTAAGGTCATACTACCTTCAGTGACTTACTAAAACTTCTGGAAAAGTCAGTAGGAACTTGGTAGTGCTCAATTAATGCACTTTGATGTTTCCAAGTACTTTGAAATCCACAGAAGAAAGGCGCACAAAATGAAGTAGCTTTATCCTCCTTTTTACCTCTGCAAAAGAACTATTTGCACATACAGTACAGTATTTTGGGAGTACTACTTCTCTTTGATGTAAAACCTTCATTTGTCAGTACCATAAAGACAGACAGTCCAGAAGCCACGGTATAAGTAAGAGAGAAGAGTCTGCCATGGAGTCAAAACCAGGGACATTAACTAAGGCTGGCAATTTGTTACACTAGGAAATACAGAGGGGGATGACAATGGCTGTGTGAACACGGCTTCTTCTGTCCCTGCTATGCTTGGTAGGGAAGATCGGTGCCCCACCTTTCCAGTTTTCCCCGTACTTTCTCTCCCCTAAAACCTGATCTTTAAAATTGTAAAAAGCTTCAACGAGAGCTACCTCGAGAAGTTTTCAGGAAGCCTTCCTCTAGCGATGCTGCCAAGGAATGTTGTTGTGTAAACACCACTTACCCTATTGAAATCACCTCTCCCTAGCGAAATTCCCATTTACTGACTTCTAAGCAGCCTCTTTTAAGAATGAGAAATTTAATAACACTCGGCTCCAAGGCTGGCAAACTTTCAATGCCAGACAGTCTGATTATTCTTTCCATGATTATTGGGAATACGTGCTTCAACAACAACAAAAATATACAGCCAGCATATGTCTCTCACAATCCCAGACCATACTCTGCTTCTTCCCATATGTGCCCTTATCCAGCTGCAAACAGCTCTGCAGTCCAGCTTTGCCTCTAACCATTTGAATTATATTGTTATGTGCTGTCAATAACATAACCTCTAGCAATTGGTAAATAAAAATAGATCCTGAGGTAAACGGAATTGAAGATTAGAAAAAAAATAATAAAAAAATCCAATGGATTGTTCAGAATACATTATTAATTTTCTTACACAATTCAATTAAATAAAAAACCCCTTTGTCTTCTCCTTTTAACTTACCAGATGGTACCTTAGCATTTATATTCTATTACACTCTAATGGAAAGACTGCAGCATTTGGGGCAACACAGCGTACATGCAGTATTGAAACCGCCTGAATATGCACTGAATATGCAAATGCTCCGATTCTATACAGATAGCTATCAGGTGATGGAAAGCTTAATTTAAAATATTAGTAAATCTAACCTTGTCAGCTTGAGACACAAACAGGGGGTTGTTTGGGGTTTTTTTTCGCCGTTTAGGAAAAGGAAACGGAGACAGGACTAAAGGTTAAACTCTTACCTTCTTGCACCAGTATTACATTTAGCAGCTATGACAAGTCCAAGACTGTACTTCACTAAATGCCATTATCCTGTCTCAGGCTACAGCAGCCAGAAAGGCTCAGCCCAGATAGTAATAGGCAAGAGAGAACTGCTGCAAAGAGAGATGAAACAGATGGAGAACAAGGAAGGGAAACTAAAAACAGAAGGAAACAAAGCAGAAAAGAGAGGGAAGTGAAAGGAAAAAACTCAACAAGCAGTGAGAGGTGAGACAGACAGGATTAGAAAAGTGACACAGGCAGGGTGGAGAAAGGAGAGAGGGATAAAACCTTCACTAATGGAAGCAGCACTTTTTAGTAGACATTAATTTAACAGTTACTTTAATGGTTGATACTAGCTGTATGTCAACTTGATTGATGCGTTGTCACTTTGATAGTTAAGATTATTGGTAGAGCTGCAGAATTGATGTATTATTACTTTAATTCTTCATTTGGGGGCTTTATTAGGGCATATGGGAATTTAAATTGAATAACTAAAGAACCTGAACTGATTCACTGGAGTCTGATCCCAGCATAGACACAAGGGATGCTTAGTGCAAAAAGAAAAGGCCTATGTGAAGGCATTTCAGAAGCTGGAAATATGGAAACTGGTCTGCACTTTTAATGAGAATACCCTTCCTACCCTTCCATACTGACATGACACGACCTATTGGGAACCACTGTGGAACGACCAGTAAGTTATAACATACTTTCAGTTACTGCCTTGTTATTTGCAGGGTCTCCTCCTTTTTTCTGTCAATCCACATTCTATTTTAGGCTGAAAGCCCTGCAGAGCAAAGACAGTATCTATAAAATAACCAGGAGATAGTGGAATAAATTTTAAAAGTATTTAAGGAAACGTAATCTTTCCCATTGGAAATCGACAATTAGGTTTTCAAAATACAAGCCCTGTAAGCTCTTCCCAAACTTCCAACATCATTTGTGTGATCATATGGAAAAAGAGACTTAGAGCTGAAACATTTCACCACAGCTGCCGAAGAGCTGAACTCTGGACTTGTTCTTGGACGTCTAATTGAAAAGCTCAACCGAGGCTGTAACACACCAAAACCCTGGTAGCTTTGCCGTAACTTCCAGCTATCTCTTTGCGTAAGAAAAGAATCTTAACATTGCTCTCACACAAACGGGCGACCCAGAAGCAACTCCTTCTTGAAAGACTTTCTTATCCCATCCCATGCCAACACAACGGGTGTGCAACCCTTGCCGTTCTGCGTTAGAAATGCATCTCTACTCTGCACCTGATCTTTTTCCCCATGCACCAGATTTTTTCCTGGTACACAGTTTTATATCTGCTGAAGACCCCTATCAGTCATGTTTTAAAGATAACTGGTGTTAGAGACATTGAAAAGAGCAATCATTTAGCTAATTCATCTTTAAAAGACTTCCCACCTAACTTGATTTAGACATGGTTTGCCTGCAAGGTGCCACTAATAGGAAACATCAAGCATAATACTGTGAAGGGGGTGCTGAAGTGAGTGCTAGTAGGGAGGATCCTAGTGGGGACCTCAGACCACCTTACGCTGCAAAAAAAGCAGAACTGAAGTCTGGACAAGGCTTACTGTTTACCTGGAAGAGGCAGAGGACAGGCATGTCCTATGCTCTGTCTACTTTAAAATAAGCATCACAAACAATGGGAATGTCCATATCTGTGCCATCTTGTTGTTGTTATACTAAAAACTATACATTCTGCTGAGTTTCCCATTTGTTTCAGCTTGTTAAACAAATTAGGAACATCCTACTGGGTTCGGGAAGGACAGGACGAAAAGATTTTCATTTATGAGAAAAACTTCCCCATACACGCTTTTGATCCAGTGTTAACACAGTTAAGAGGGTACATTTGGGGAAATACAGGACATATTTAGTTAGTTTTTTAATGCCTGCAGGTTGATGTTTTCCAGCTGGTTTAGACTGTGTAGTTTTTTTTCTCTTTTTCCTACTGGATATAAACTTGGAATTTGAAATAATCCTCCTTTACCAGACATTCAACCAAATATTCTCACATGTGGTACTTGAATGACCGGGCAGTACGTCCCCTAAGTGCATTTGGTCATGTAGAATTAAATCCCACTTTCCCTCTGGAAAGCACATACCAGATTTCTGACCTGGCAGCAATCTAGAAGCTGACAGTGGATGAGAAGAAAACAGGCATTGCTGCAGAACTTCCAATTTCTTTAGAGGCCAGTATGCCTCTTACTAACCCCCTGCATCTACACAGACTGAAACACTGAAATACTGGTGTCAGTACTCACAAGGTTCTTAGGGATGTAATTGTCAGATCCCTCTGAATCCCCCAGTCTGCACAAAACTTGAATGAAAGTTTGGCCAAACGTAAGTCTTACGGTTTTTAGCAATGAATGTAGTTTTTTATCAAGGTCTTGTAACAAACAATGGTCTTACTGTGCTGCTGCTATGAATTAATTTCTGCTTAGAATTATTATTGAATGGCATTCAAGTGAAAAAAAAATTGCTGAATTTGTCCAGGCTCTGTTGAGTCATTCCATACCATCTCTTTCTAACAACAGGAATTTCCTTGCATTAGGAAGAAACTACACTCTAATGTCATCTTCTACCTCTTCAGAGTATGTACTGGAGTAGTCATTGGCATGAGGTTTAGAAACTACACATGTTCCTATCAGTTTGAAGTCCCTGTGGAGCTGCTAAAGTGTAGAGCCATGGAAGCTCCCTAAGGAGGAACACTGGAACACCCATGAACATGAGGATCACCTTCTGGACGTTCAGATGTAAACTATATTTGACTTCATAGAAATCTATAAACACAGGCCTTCACTCTGCACCTCAGTGAATATTCTTTTTTCTACAAGTACTTACACATATTAAGGCACTCCTTGACCCAAAAAGTAAACACTCCCTTTTCTCTCCAGTGATCACCTGATTTACCTGGAGCTCTGTTTGCTTGAAATTCCTCAAACAGATTTTTTTTTTTTTTTTCATTAAATGAAAATTCCCTGTGTTATCTTAGAACGATAGTTCACAGTTAAAAAAAAAAATACACCATCAGCCAAGATGGTTTCCTCTATTGCTGAATAGTCTCTCTTGCTACTCCACATATTTAAATGCTGCTAAAAGATTAGACCAAAGTGTCTACTCACCAGAAATCAAAGACATTGCCTCACAGTGCTAAGTAGCTTCTGCATACCAGAAATCTTATACATCACCAACTGCGTGCCATCGGCAACACTGGCAGAATAGCAGTTAGGCTTCTATTTTTATCAAAAGCCATTTTAGCAGTTTTGTCAATTTGCTTTTTATTGCTTTGTATTTACTCAAGCAGTACTTACCATCTTCAAAAATTGCTCCTGTCTGAAATGATAATTCAGAGCTATGTTCTGCTTCACACGGATAAACTGCTCTTGCTTTTCGGTGGACAATGCTGAAAAATGAAATGATGAGGTATAGTCATTTTTTACTATTATGAAGACACTCTCTCTCCATTCTCATTTGGAGATGACTAAAACTTTAAACACAATCTCACATGCATCATTACAGGCTTATAATTCATACACACAAATGCCAGAGCTGAAGCCTCTCAGCTTACTGTTGGCATTTCTGAATATCATACTCCCAACTTTATGCCCACTTATTTTTATGATAAACTTGAACGTCAACTGCAGTTAAAATTTTCCCAAGTGCTAATCAGCAATGAAATCAATAGTAGGCAAAGGATACTATTCTTAATTCATAGGCTAATCATCATTGTATCTTCTGAAACATCTCTTCACAAATCTTGCAGTTCAGCTTTTCACTGCCGCTGGATAGAATTCACTTTTTATATTTGTTTACGCTATGACATTACCAGGCTACTGAAGATACTGTTCTGTCCTAAATGCAACATTTCAGGCAGTCTTTCAGAGGTGTTCTCAGGATGCTCAGCAATAAGCCATCAATATGAATTTGTCCAAAGTATTAATTTCTCCAAGTACTGTAAGCAGAGGTCTTGGAATATGTAAGTATTTTGGGCACGTCTTATTTGTTCACGCCTTTGTGAACTGACAGTTTGCTGCTGCCCGTTGATGTTTTGTTTAGACACAGCACCCACACCATGAAATCATCTTTGGTTTGAGCCCATGCAACAACTACACATAAAACACTGGGAAAGATTCTCCTTTTCCCAAGGAACTTAGGGTCAAACAGACAATCCAGTTCTGGTGCAAAATGCGATCAGTCATGAGAAACAGATTTTGTTACCAAGTGTTGGAAAGAATTTATGAATGTACCCAACTACTTTAATTAGAAGACCAAATACTATAAAACATGAAGGCAAAAGCTAAGATGGTGAAGACTTTCAAAGTTAAAAATAAGAATACTTCAAGAGTTGGAGAACATGGAAGGAAGCAGAAACAGGACGGAAGGAAAGCAGACCAAAAAAAGCAAAAGAAAATAATGAAACCACGGAGATGGGTAAGGACATAGGAAAGTCTTTCAGAGGCAAGAGGGCTAGGCTGAGAAACCTAACTTGACATGGGTGGCTATGGAAAAAAAAGAATCTGTATCTTAAAAGATACTGCAAGAGAATCTCTGCAGTAGAGAGACACTGTGAATTTATCACCCAAATCAAAGTCTGCTTGTATTAACCAATGAGCCACTGGCTCAGTCTGGAAGGTGTTCAAAGGAAAAATAAGACCAAGTAGATGGTTATTTTATTCTGGCAAAATAGCTAAGGTTTCATTTCTTGATTTGAGATTCATCATTCACATACTGCAGAAGACACGAATTAGCTGTTTTTAAAAAGATACAGAAAAAAAAGAGACAAGTAAATAACCAGCAAAACTTGAGATGCACATCATACCTTTCCACTGCTCTGTCACTCCCAGCGGCCGGGTTCGGGAAGAGGAAAGTGGATGGTGCAGTACTTGTGGCAGCTGGGTTAGCAGACGGAGTATTCAGCCACGAGACCATCGATGGGCGGCTTTGACCAGGACTAAGAGGAAATATATTCAAGGTAGAATTAACAAGGTGAATAAAATTTCTTTTCATATCAGAATGTTTGAATCTTTATAACTGGATAACTAATTAGATCCTCAAATTCAAAGACATTTGCAGACATGGTCATGGCATTATTCTGCATTTCCTCCTTGAAAGTATTTCTCCTACTTACCCTACATCCCAAGCTAAGACAAATTACCTGAGATGCATGACATAACCAATAAAAAGACAAAATTCCACATTCCTTCTCTCTAATAAAGACAGATACAAGGAAACTGCATATAGCAGGCTATTATTTGAGCTGCCACTTTGCCTTTACAAGTTCTGAGGAATCTATTTAAAAATCTTCTCAGTACTGTTCTGAGGCATGTACAGCTGGGCAGATTTCAAACGAGGCTGCAGCTATTACAACGCTGGGATCACAATGCTGGCTCTGGATTCAGGTCTCATTCGCATAACTGTGCAGATACTGCCTCAGTGGCTGCCCTCATGAACACCCTGTTCAAATAGGTATTAAATCAATGGCTCAACACATAGATGCCACAAGAGGAGAAGACATAGCAGCTGAAGTTAAAGCTTTTATTAGTCATTGAAAAACATTACGGAGTCCTCCCCAACATAAAGGATGTTCCTAATTTTACACCATAAAGAACTAAAGTGTTCCAGCACTGGAAGGTTTTCTTTCACTGTGTGGACAAAACAAGAAATAGTCCAAACATTTAATGTCAGCATATCTTTGGAACAAAAAGATGGATTTCAAGCAGTTTCTAAGCAGAAACAGAATTAAAAAACAGATTTACACAGCAATCATCGCTCAGAAGTACAGCCTTCACAATACAGAATTTATCAGTTTGCCTTATTCCACGATCAACCTCAGCATAAATCTGCAAAGCACCACCAAAATCTGGGAATACAGTCAAGAAGGTTTGGGAGAACAGGGAGATGAAATGCACACCCAAGCAAGGTGGATTGACCAAAAGCAAAAAAGGGATCAGCAATCATCACAGTTGTAAACTAATAACAAAAAATAATAGGAAACCTAACTTGCATTGCTGATTTTAATCATCTTATGCACTGGGATATTTAACTTCTAGAAGAAACAATCATTACTGTTGGTCTGCATAAATTGTTTTACAACCACATTCAACTTTTACCAACTCATTCTCCTAGCCAATATATCTCATAGCCATTCTAGCCATTACTTAAGCAGACATTTATTTTTCTTGTTAATTTTTAAATTTAGTATATTATGAAATGGTGAATGGCACCTTCTTTATTTAAGATGACACTAGTTTTTCCTTGGGAGATGTCTCAGGCAGGATTTGGATGAAAACTGGAATTCACAGTGTATGAAAACAGCATTCTACAGTTAATTCCACTAATAAAAATGAAACTTAAATGTGCTGGAATCTTAACCAGAAGGGTTTATCAAAACATGCTCTACTTTCAGAGCTATCAGACTTACCGACTAAAGGAAGGAATCATACATAGGAAGCTAAACGAAAAGCTGGATTGTGCTGACTAGAAACATTTTTCATGGTTAACTTTAGGAAGGGGACATTTAGTCTGCTTCACCACTTCTGAATCTTCCACTACACAATTATTTACATCTTCCAATAATTCCATACCTTTGAAGACTAGCACCTACATAATTGTGGGTTATACTTCTACTTGAACTTGTCCTCTTCATTTTTATTTGATCACTGAAAAATTTTCCTCAGTCAAAATAAAAAAGTTCATCTAAAAGTGTCTTCATTCAGAGAAGAAAAATAAAAAGTGAACATCAGTAGTATTTTCTTTAAATAGTGAGGGTAAAAAATTTCTCAATCACGCTGTAAGGCTTATGAAGTTTGCTAGAAAGTAGACTATTTCTGCCTCGTTCTGCACAGAATGTATACATGCAGAATTAATTCTAACTCAGCAACATAGAAGGTGAACCCAAGACAAAAGTTTTTCAAAAGTGAATTAAAACACAGTATCCTCCTTGCATAGACCAAACTATTATATTTAAAACAATCCTTGTGTGCAATCCTTGTGATATTACAGTCCTTGCTCTCTTATTTATTCAATTTAAATCAATTCCAACATTAAGATTGATGTCAGGCTCATTTCTGAAACCTGTTAAACTACAGTAAATAGAAAACTAATATTCCAGGTATACTACCAGAAGAGTATTAAAATGCCTCTAATGCAAACTAATCATGATTCAAGAATATTCTACCAAGTGGTCTGCTTTAGTGCATACCTCAGATGTGTGGTGTTTGGTTTTCAATAGCAAATAATAAAATATTCTATTTATTAAATATTTCACTGAAACATGCATTCTCAGAACAGAGAAGACATGAACAGTACCCTCCAACCCAGGAAAGTAATGGTCATTGATAAGAACACTTAAAATAAATACTAGGTGGTTTCTCTCTGAGACTTGGAGAGGAAAGAAAAAAATAAAAAAGGAGAGGTGTGCAAATACAGGAACAGAAGATGAAACAAACTGTTCAAATCCCTGTCATGGCATGTTTGTTTCTGAAGTTACAGAGACTGAGCAAGATGGGTGATCTATCAACTACTAAGACTACACTGTCCTTTACCAGGCAGCACTCTGTAAAAGCATGTAAAAACTGGCAAGTTTTCTCTGAATTCTGAGCCACTCCAACAGTTCTAGTGGAAAAATGCTCCAGAAGTGCAGGTATGTGGAGCGCTGGGCTGTTCCCTCCCCCACTTTTTGATGAATTCCTTTAATACATTTCAGCTAAAGCACTGTAGCATGGCTCCTGAATTCACCTTTCAACTCCTGGTTACAGAGCAAGAGAACATGCTTTAGGGGAAAAAAATCCCCACATTTTTCAATAGCAATAGCTTCATCATGTTAAGAAAAAAAATTAATAGCTTTAAAAATTAATCACAATCTAGAATTTCAGGTAGGTTTTTTTAATTCCTGTACTTGGCTATCTCAGGAACCATTTACTTATTAAAACAGAAGGGTTTATTCAACAGGAAAAAACAGTTCCAATGTTGTACTGTGTAAGCAACAACCAGCTGGATTTTATTTTTTTGATTCTGGAAAAGATTCTTATGATAGCAAAGTTACCTTGCTATAAAGCTTTGTATGTCTTGTGCACCAAGATGGTGATATATTACAAATCATTGGGTATCTTATCATACAGCATCTCAACTGTAAGAAAGTATGTAGAAGAAATCCTTTTTCCTAAGGGCTAAAACAAATTCTTGCGGGGGAAAAAAAAAGTGCCAGACATAACCACCTCTCCTTGAGAAAAAAATGCTATTGTCTGGCATAGTGAACACTGGGAGAAGGGAGGAGGGGGAAAGGGCCTTACTGAAAATAAGCTAGAGATTTTGTACTGATATTCAGAAACAAACTCCTGAAAACAAGATTTTATTGGATGTTTATCTGGCTGGTTCCTAAGGTAACACAGCTAAAGAGCAGCCTCTTATCTTGAGAGCGAGGAAGAGACTCTGAGAGAAGAATCTACACTGTAACTCTTGAGGAAAAAAGGGTTGTTTCATGGATGAGTTTGGCAGCCCCATGGCTGTCGTATCGCACTGTCTGGCTGACAAACTCAATGAAAGCATTCTTAAAAGGTTTCATTATAAGACAACACAGTGTATCAAAAGGTGCTGGCTATTTCTGCTTCAATATGCAATCCAATACTCTCCACCACCAGATAACAATCTCCCTGAATGTTAAAATCCCTGTCTTGATGAGGCTGGGGATCAGAAAAATACATGGACGAAATTGTCATAGTTGCAGCAAAGCTGGAGACAAAACAAGACAGAATTTCCTCATCCATGTTCCCCCGTAAAGAAATTCCACCCCCAAAATCTTAAGTATATACCATGCCCGCAACATTCCTGCACCCGGGTTGACACAGAACCCACCAGCCAGCACTGGAAGAGAGGTTTTGCTAAACTTGGATTGTGAAGTCTCTGGGAAGCAGCTAACCCATTAGTGAAATGATCTTTCACACCAGACTGGTAAATCTGAAGCTAATGTCTGCAGCAGCTGTGCTAAACTAAAGCATTTTTAAATGATAATTCAGACAAAGCAAGAATGAAGTATGTACATTTATAAGCTTATAGTGTACTGCTGTTCCCTGGGGGGGGGAGTGAAGCGGTGTTTCCTGGAACCGTGCAAAGAAAAGAAAAGAAAGAAAAAAGGAAAGGGGAAAAAAAAAAAAAAAAGGAAAGAAGAAACTTTAGCTGATCATAGTGATTACATCCACATCTCTCCCTGCTCTGAGCACACAGACCGCTTACCCCACACTCACACGGCACTGCTGCTGTCAAGCCCAGCTGCTTAGCCCACTGGAAGACAAGGAGATAGCAAAGTCTATTTTGTATGAACCACATGAACAAGTTATATTATGCCTGTTTCAAAGGAGCTGCAGAATGAGAGCTATTGCTCTGCTTGCATAACAAAAGGGTACGAAAAGAAGTGCCTGCTCTGCTAAACCCACTCTCAAACTGCTGAGTCACTGAAGAGGTGGCAGCTGAAACAAAAACAAACTGCAAAATAAGCACAACGAGCAAAGAGCTCTGCTACATACCTGGGCTGTGCCTTCTGCAGCTGTTAAAGCATCTTCTTTTAATAAGATGATGACATTAGTTATTATAAAAAGTTTTCAAGACACTGAAACTGAAGTCACTCATCATTTATATAAAACAGCACATTCACACCACTGCCAGAAAGTACAAAAAGAAGCTATTTCAATTTTGAGGAGACTATACATGCAGTCTACTGATGTGGGTATAAAAATTCATTTAGCAGTCAAACAAAATTACTCATATTTTAGTGTCCGGAGAACCAACAAAGAAGAACTGCAACAGAAATAAAAGAACTGGATTATTCCCTCTGCCACTGGTCTCTTGCATCCTTCTGAAAAGCTATTTATATCAGTGCTTTTATTTGTCCTCCAGGTTTTGAGTATCTTCAGTATTTGTCATGTCAGGACTGTATCTTACATGCTCCCTCAGCAGCCTCCAAGGTGGGATTTAATTTAGAACTATGGATTCTACTATTCAAAGTCCAGAAATATAACCGCTTTAAGGTGTCCATCCCCCTCATGTACACACTTAGTGAAGAGGTTTGAGGGACAGGATGCTTTCCACCCACTCCAGTTGCAAAATCCCAAAGGTTTAGAGATGGAAGGAGGAGGGGGCAAGATAAACAGAGAGTAAGATAGTATCATCATCTTGAGGAAGGCTACTCCACATCCTGCACCATGACTCCATCCAGAGCAATCATCAGAAGTCACCATGTTCCAAGCTGCCTAGGAAACCCAGAGACACTGCAGTCTCAGATCCCCAGAATGAACTCTCCAGCTGAGGAACAGGACATAGTTTTCATGACCTGAATGAAGAAGAGATCATGCAGATAATGTAGGGGACTTCCAACCAAAGGAAGACTCTGACTCAGTTCTGAAAGCCCAGCACTGGGAGGGGTAAGTCTGTAAGATCTGCAGATAAGCCGTGGCACAGGGCATTGTACCATAAGCACAAACAGATCTCATGACAACAGTGGGCCAGTTACAGTAACAAATCTTTCCTTATCACAAAAAGCTCCTCAGAAAGATTAATGAAAACACATACCAAGTCCAGGGAATACCAAGCATTCAGTTTTTTGGTTCATTCTAAGGTCAAGGGAAAGCAGACATAAGGCAGCCCACAGTGTTTTAGGGCATGATTTGTAATCCACCTTTCAACGCATCAGTCATTGAGCTAAGGGAAACCTACACTAACCCACAGGAAACCTTCACTAACCCATGGGAGGTGAGCTGCCGTTACAGCCAGCACTCCAGGAAAGGCTGAACAAGACAGACCTCCTATCAATAAATGGTTCTGGCCCACCAGGAAGTCAGTGAAGAGCTTGATGAACACCACCATCCCGATTACTGACCATAAGAACTAGTCCTTACTCTGAAATTCTGGGAATGCTGCAGGTAGCCTGAGTTTGCAAATAAGACAATTCAATATTCTCAAGACCAATATTAGGCATGTTCTCCTTTCCCTCTAAGATAATAGAAAGTAGCTGCCTTATGACCCCTTCTGCTAGGTGTAGAGGGAACAGCCTCGATGGCTGCAGGGAAGGATCTCTTATCAAAAGCAGCACCTCAGAAAAAAGAATGGCCAGTGATGTAAGCAAACAGACATGTACAAGACCAGACATGGGAGTAAGAGAGTCCAATACCAAACCTAGATATAAAAAGGTAACACTTCAGTCAGAAGAGTAATAGGAGGTGTAGACATTGGAAGGAGGAGATGGAAGTAGGGCATGCCCAAGCCTTCTAAAGATTCAGAGACTCAAAATGCATAGGGAACCGAGTGTGAACAGGCCAAACAACCTAAACAGACTAAGTAATATTCTCCCATTTCCACTCTATATTTTGCCCTCATCTATTGTCAAGCAGATTCCTTCTGGCGACACCATCACATGAATACTTTTCCTTATCAACTCTGCCAACTGACTGCCTGTTGCTACAGAATCTGCAGGAAGCAGCAACCTGCTGCAGCTTCCAGAACAGAAGAAACAGTAAAAATATTACTAGGAAAGAAAGGCAGAGGAAAAAACCACAAATTCATTTGCCGTGAGAGATTAGCAATAACCTTTCCTCAGATTAACCACGGTTTGAAGCAGCTCTGAAGGAAGGGGCAAAGGGTGGACTGTAGGGTCTAAACTCCACAGGTAATTTGCAGTTATAGGGTGGACAACAGTTTGGGGGAAACTGATGGCTACGGACAAAAAAATGCTGGACATTTGCTTGGTTAACCTTGTTTGGGTTTTTTTTGTTGTTGTTGTTGTTTTGCTTTGGTTTTTAGGTTTTTTTTGGGGGGGGTTAATTTAGGCCAGAATAATATTATGGCAACTCATAAAATATACCTATTCTGTATGGAGGGAATAACATGCTACAATACGTGACCTACTCATTAAACCCAAGGCACTACCTGGCAAATATCCATGTATTGGTACATTCTACTTTACAAACTTCTGTACTGGCAAATTCCTGAAACGGAATATTGCTTATTTTCCAGTGTCTCAAATAGCAGATGCTACAGATCAAAGAAAGCTCCTAAAGAATGCCTATATGGGTAGTTGCTTTTCATCTAGAAGACACCTTCAGAACACCAGCTATGGTGGCAATGTGAATGAGAAGGAATGTGCAAGGTGCTGCACACATCTAATACAGAAAGTCTTCTGGTTTTTGTTTTTCTTTCTCCCCAGTACCAACTGTGGCTTTAAGGGAAATAATAAGCATTTTGAGAATGTACTGCCGGTGAAACTATATCGAGATCAGTCCCAAAACACTCTGAAATCTGCTCTCCTTACAGAAACAGAAACTACCTGGAGCTCTGTCAGAGCAAAGTGGACTTTGACAGTTGTTCCAGCAGAAGCTGAGAAAGTTAGATGGCTGTACAATGTTAGCTTGAGGACAAACATGTATAGGCACTTAAAAGCAGAGGGGGAAAAAGAAAGAAGGCAAATGCTTTGGTTAACATTTAACTGAGATTGCCATTGCTGCTCTGCCTTTAAGGGAAAAAGTCACCCATGCCAGTGGAGAGCAAGGGAGGAATGCACTATCCAGCTCACTACCATATTTACCTGTTAATGTCTGAGATTAATTTGTGCTAAACATCCTTGGATAGAAGGGATTTTCAATCCATACACGTTTTTGACACAATAACCCATCAAACAGAAAAGGTAATCTGCCCATCCTGGGCTATTTGGAGTTTGAATCCTGTATCTACAAAAACTACTCTGTAACTTTGTGATTGGCAGGAGAAAAAAGCTCTCTCTGTTCTACCATAGTGTGTATGTAAAAATAAAATCTATTTGGTTTTAGTATTTGGCTCTATATGGAAGTGTTAAGTTAAAAATATCTTCAGGAAAAAAGGTTGAGAAAAGTTGAGGGTGCAAGACAATCTTAGAACAGCAAACTTGAGTCTCCACTGAGAGCCATCTCTGCCGTGGGCAGCAAAAGCCAACCATCACCCAACTCTCTCCTCGCCCCTACAGCAGTACAAGACAACCCAGGGCATATGTCTGATCCACACGGAGCTTTCAAAGAAAATCTAGCATCAGACAGACACACACTTATAGACATGCAAACCAACAGCTTAGCAGGGCCTCCAAATGGCACATATGTGAAACATCACCTTCCAGTTACACCGTATGCATAGCACATCTTTAAATACTGACATGACAATTGAGCAGTCAGGGTTTTGTGAGACATTTCAAATCGGTGGTATAGCCCTTTTTGGTGGGACTGCTCTCTGGCCTTCTCTCACCACTCTGGCCGTGCAGTCCCCTCCTAGTGTCAGCCAGGAGGTGAAGGTGTCTTTGCCTTTATTTGGTGCTCCTCTCAATGCTGGAAGATGCAGCTCCTTTTGTTTTCAAAGGTGTGATGAGGAAAGGGCATGCATCACAAAACCTCTGCCACGAAACATCATGGTGACAACAGCTACCACTCGTGAGAAAACAAGCTTTTCCTTTCTTAAAAACAAATACCACAAAAAGTATTCTTGCTATCCATCATGGGTTCTTGCTTAAAGCAATCTACTGTTATAAGCAAACCTTGGAGTATCTGACATATCTTGACCCACAAGGCAACACCCCTCCCCGAGGAAACAATGCTAGCAATTCTACCACAAAGAAGTCACCATCACCTTGTTGACTACATAACTCCATAGTGATCAATCTCCTACAAGTAACACCCATGTGTTATAAACATCAGCAGAAACTTGAGAAACCAGCTCCTCTTGTATTTCCATCTCCCCTAGACTCAGTATGGTATTTACTGTAGGTCAGTGAAGAGCTGCAATACCATTTAAGAGAGGATACTGAGACTTCAAGAATTGGGTTTGTTCCAGTTTGGCACAAAAAGCAAAACATTTTCAAATCCTGCACAAAGACTGTTCTCCCACTACTTCTCGGATAGTCCAGTTTCTTTGAATAGTCTATACCCAAAGCAGGGTTCAACAGCCAGTCCTACATTTCCTACAGCTGTGAGAGCTACCACAGCTATACAGTGGCAAGTCAACCACAACCCTTGCCCGCTTACAGGACCCCACAATGCACAATGACTGCTGAAGTCCACCAAGTACACTCCCTATTGCTGACATCTACTTCTGCCATTAACACAGTGGGGCTGGGCTGGGTTGGCTTTGGGGATTGTTGGATTTTTTTATTAAGGTGAGGCCCCCTGAGTGACCAGAACGAGAAGGGGAAGAGAAGCCAATTTGGGGTGAGAAAGTAGAGGAAAGAATGTATCATTCACAGACTACTCTCTGTCACTGTCCAGACTTGTTACAGAGGTAGCTCTTAAGCAAACTTCACAGACAGGTGAGTAGAAGAAAAAAACTGCTTTTGACAAATAATCTGGGTGCACATACCATGCACTTTTTCCCTTCCAAACAGAACTGTTTAAGTACTGTTTCCAACTGAGCACAAAACCTCAGGCCATCAAACACATCTTCCAAAACAGCAGTATGGTATAATTTTCAATAAAAAAATAACAAGTGCACAAAATGCAATGTTTCTTCAACCACACAAAGATCCTAGACCCTCTAGGTAAAACCAACACTTCCTTCTATTATTCTCTGAAGTGACATGATCAATGTTCTGCTAACCCTGTGCTCTTTAATTAGCTGTGCTTGCTTTTCAGTTTTCTACCATCCACAGTGTATTTTCCACACATGCACCTCATTTCACCAAATACAACACGTTAATCCTACTCACTGTGAGTGGACAGTATGAGAGGATGAGGAAAGAGTACCTTTAGTCCTCCACTGAAGAAACATCATTTACATACAATACCTGGAAATGTGGAATTCTTGCAGTACATATGAGAAAATATTGTTCTAGCTAAGTACTGTAATGAGCAGTTAATTAGTTGTGTGTGCATATAGAAATATAAACCCATCGTATGGCTATCTATATATTCTCATGTGTTACACACACTTAAACACAGATTTTATACACTTGCTCCATCAACAGAATGGGCTACTCAGAATACCATTATGGAAAATATTTGCAATAAATCTTTTCTCCGGACCTGCTCCTTCCATCTTATTGGCACTGAAGGGTGGAAAACATTGTCTTGATATATTAAATTTTGTATGAATAGCAAACCAGAGAATTCAATTCAAATTCAACTCATGATTTAAAGAACAAGTTCAGCTTTTTGTGCATCAAACTTGAAGATGTATTACAGAGATAGGACTAACATTGTAACATCAATTTTTGCTAAACAGAAGACATGTTCAAAACTGAACATCTACAGAGTCTACTGAAAGTGACAGGCTGCACTTTCATTGGAAAACAGGCACTTAATAAGAGATTAACAACAAGAATGTTCTTGGACAAGAGCATGTGAGCATACACTCATTATAGTGTATTTATCCAAACCCAAACTTTGGCCCTAAATCCTAATAGCCCTGCATCTAAATGCAACTTAACACTGTCTTGAAATAAAACTAGGGTAAATACATAGGAAAGAGAGTAACTTAGAAATTCATTACCTAAACAAATAAAATATAAAGTTTACTAACATGTTACAATAAAAAGCACTGGGTTTCTGTACAAAAATAGAGGTTTTGTTTCCTACAAATATTCAAGTAGCCTCTAAGTTCCACCACAACATATAAGCATGTACATTTCTGTAGCAGAAAACAAGAAACAGAGTTATATGTAATATCCAAAAATCACTCACCACCAAACTCAAAAGGGAAATGTGTTTCACACGCACAATCATACTAGTGGAAAAATTGTAGCTTAATATTGAGGTTACTTACAGGTTTGTTGTCCAACTTGCAAGATCTCCACTATCCATAATAAGGTGATTCCCATCCAGGAGCCCGGGGGGACTACTAGAGAAGGCAGGTGTTGGAGACTGGGAAGAAAGAGAATCCATGCTCCCAGTTGGGGTGTCCTCTCTGGGAGAGCTGTGACTGTCAGCTAGAAAAGAAAGTACAAATTAGAAAGATATGAAAAGATTCTGCTCATGAGCCAGAGAAGCAGCTTTGGTATTGATGTCATGAAATATGTACGAGAAGAAACCTTATTGTCGCATCTTCACAGGATATTTTGGAGGACAAGCAATCCCCAGAACTTCCCTAAAAGGTACCACTGCACAATTTCCCCCATCATTATCACCAGGCTATCTTCACAAACACAACATATTCCCAGTCCCCTTTTCAACATGTGTTTTCTGTGGATGAAATGATAGATTTTAGGGAGCTAGACAAACACATACATCACTTCAGATAACAAAATAGTTTAGGCCCTATAGATTTGTGTGTCTCTAAAAACACAGTCTCTGAAAAGAATTTAATACACATTTGAGGAAATGATTGCTCTCAAGTACCATAAACACAATCCTACCAAACATGAAACAATGACATTTGGAAAGGTCAGGATAAGCAGGAGATCTCGAACAAACACACGATACCCAAGAATCTAACTTTTATTACTCCTTTTTAACAGTGTAACTTTTAAGAGAACTCACTGTATTCTGGTCTGTTTGTTTCCACAGGCTACTGTTAGAATATCCCTCCAGAGGCAACACATTCAGAGATGACTGATTAAGAAAACATTAAAGGAACACCATTCCTACCCCATGGACAGTAAGCAAAATTACCAAAGTGACACAGCACTCAGAGCAAACCATGCTGACACATCTAGCCAAACAGCACATTCTTCACTGAAAAGCTAACAACCTTCACCCACATAGCTTTTCCCTTCTAGATGTTTATTTAAACATCAGCTGTACATTTTATAAATGCTATAGGAGGTGTATGAAATGAGGATGATTGCAAACATCACAGTGTCCAGCACAAGTAAGCCCACAGTCCGTGGGGCCTGGGGCTGTTTTCAGAATATTAATATTTAACAGTAATAAAGAACAGTAATTTCCAGCCACCCTTTATAAGGCTCCCTGCATCCTTTCCTTCCACGCTCTGTCCATCCTCCTCCCACTGTCACCTGTAAACATGGCCCACAGCCCTGCTAAATAACAGCATGAGAAAGTCCCACTAGAGTGGATTAGATATTGCTGACCTCACATTCTTGGTGAAAAGAGCTCTGCTTGCTCAAGGCCCAAAGCTTTGGGGGAAAAAAGTGAACAACCAAGTCCTAACACAACATCACAGTAATATGATTAAAAGCTGCTAAAATATAGTGCTTGCTTGACAAGCTATATGTCATATACAGTACTATACAAGACAAAGTCCTGTACAATATTACTTTTTAATTCTAAATGAATTAACATCTGCACAGTGAACAACTGAGCTTAATTCTACTCCATCAAGCTAAGCAGTACTGTTGCAATTCCTGTAATTTGTTATTTTTCTTAATTAAATAAAAATGCAACAATAATGAACAATAAAAAGAAAATAAGCAATAAAAAAAAGTCCTTCTCACCATGTTATTACTGACTCAAACAGTTCTATTCCTTCTGCTTCAAGAGCAGGAATCTAACAAAGCACTTGCCCGCTTCCCCAACCATCTCATCCTCACCTCCTCCCTGCAACTCTCAGGGAACCGCTTCCCTAAAGAGGAAAATGATATCCAACTAAAAACACCAAAATGATAGAAGTTATCATCTGGAAATTTCTCCCCAAAGCAGCTGCTAATTTGAGGATCTAAATTAGCCTGTAGTAACAAAGTATGATAAATTCTGAGGAGGAGAACATTAACCTGGGGGAGTGAGTCACTCGCACCGCAGCCCAGTCGTGCTCACCTCGCTCCTCCTCGCTGCAGCCGGGCCACCACGCTGCCACTCACATTGACACGGCATGACATGAGAACCGTAGGAGTGTCAGGTAAAAACTAATTAACTGCAGCTCATTTGCAGACGTATGTGTCACAATGATAAAGATCTGAGAGATTAGACAGTAATTCTGCAATTTTACTTTATGAAGGAACTGAATTCCTTAAAACTAGACTTAAGTCCTTTTAATTCATCACAATTTCTTTTCAAAGTAGTAGTATTAATGTAGCCCAGATTATTAACTACAAATGATGCATTACAAGGCCACATTTTCCTGAACTATTCCCATAATATTACTAAAACAGCAATGGAAAGGAATATTCTGTTCTTTACTATCACGAATATGACCAACTCACTGCACCTCCCTACAGAAAGCAGAGGTTTTATTCTTGAATCATTTCTCCGAGCACACAGAAAAAGTAAAGAAAAAACAAAACTAAACACTTCAGTCACGCACAGTGGAGTCTGCACTGGAGACCACAGTATACAGGCAATTGCATTTGACATTATCATGAATGAAACTGTGTGTTAAATCTTTCCTGAAATTTTACTTCTTCCTTCCCCTCCTTCCTGAGCCAGTATTTTCTCACGGTCAGTACTCGCTGCACGCTCAAGAGTAAGTTCGGGTTTTGAACACAAAAAGAAATCAAATATTTAAACAGGAAAATGCTTGGTAAATTCTATGGGAATAAGTGAACATCCTCTAAAAATATGGTCAAAGATACTTCACATTTCTGATGGATTCGATTATCTGGTTTTGTAAATAAAAATGTATTTGTAAACAATACCTTTTATCCAGGAAAAGGCAATTCTGTATAACTGCACAAACAGGTGACTAATGATCAGCCAGCACATTTTCACCATTGCAAACAAGTCTTCAAAATAGAGCATCATTGCTCTAATTTCAACAGTAAAAAGATCTCACCCTGGATGTTGATGACAAAAAGTTCTGCTAACTTCAAAAATGACAGAAGCTCCAGTACCTGGCACAGGCCATAGAACTATTATCTTGTTATCTCTCTATTAAGCTTAATAACCTGTTTTTGATTAACGCCCATCTCATGTTGGGCCAAGCTGTACCTTCCCAACAGACATCAGCAGATGATAAAGGTAATGGAGAATCAATTGTCTGCTAATTAATATACTCACTGATTAATGCATGTACCTTCACTTCGTTAGGCTTTCTTTTCTGGCATGACCCATGTAATATGCATTGCTAGTAATTATAGTATCTCTCATATCCATTTTTTGTGCTGTGTGAAGGAATTTAAGTGATCTTCTTTATAAATTCAACACTAAATTTCTTACTGTAAGGGATTTTGCCATTTTGGAATCATGCACCTGTTTTATAAACGCGTTACAATTTCCCAGAGATCTTTCTGAAGAGCATACATCAAATCTGAATACGGGATTTTTTTTGTGATGAGTGCCACATCGAGCGTTAATTCCCCCAATTACTCCTACTCATCAATCCCCTGTTTCTACACCCAAGGCCAGCACTTTTTTTGCCACTGCTTTAAATTAATAACTTATGATGAGCTGGTTCCCACTGTGACTAACAGACTTAGCAGTCACCATTTTTAAGGACGTAGTCCTCTCTTCTGTAGCCATGGGCTACACTTTTCCTCTGAAATTTACTTCTCAATACAACCAAGCTTATCTTTTGTTTGAACGGGTGCAGCTTAGCAGGTGACCGCAACTCGCTACATAATTGCCATTGTCATTTGCAATTCCTTCTAACTTTGTCCCTTATGTAAATAAATAATCAAGGATTTGTATTTACCTGACTAAACACGGCTACTACATTAGCCAGCCTCCTTCAAAAAAATTGATATTGCCAAGCCCTACAACCCCATGACCAGAGAACTTTTTTAGGGCAAGTTAGATGGCTTCACATTGATTTTCACAGCTAAGTTCTTTCTAACAATTCTTCAAAACCTGTGGCATACATAGACTGCCAACTATTTCCTCTTTTCCCCCTTCTTACTGTTTTCCTGCTTTTTGCCTTGTGGAGTGAGTGAAGATCCTAAGATGCTGAAGATTAAAAAGCCTTTAAAGATTTTACATGTTTTGTTAAAGACAGCGTTAAGGACATTGCTGGAATTGAATCAGCTTTACGGTTTTCATTTTGCCTCAGAATTCAGGAGCTACCTGATATTGATAGTCTAATATTTTTACTGTTTCTCTCATCTCATTCGTCTTTACCTCCAACATTGTTCTCAAGTGAGCATCATTCTCAAGTTTCCCACTTCTACAGAAAGGCTGACTGCCACATTGGACTGACAGGTCTTTTTGATCAGGAGCTCCAGAAATTTCCTATTCTTTTTTTTCTACCACTTGAATTCTAATGAGCTCTTACACTATAAAATAGGGAAGATGGGATTTCTTGTATCATTCTTTGAGCACACAGTTTGACGTTCTTGGTGCCTTCATTTTCTCTCCCTGAAAATGTCAATTCCTCTCCCTTTTCTCTTCCATTACATTCTTATCTTTGGGTGCCAAAAAGTGCTGGAACAGATGAAGGACACGAGGGTTCTCAGTATGAAAGCAGTAAGGCTGTATGACGTCTCATAAATTTTTGTCAACACTCCAGCCATCAACTCTTCACCTTTTCTTCTTTAAATTTGTAGGAAGCCTCTGAGCGCCTTCAGCTTGGCCATCTTTCTAGAGCTGCCACCAAGCTGCTTCTACAATTCATCTCCTCATCCTACGCAAATAGGTGTAAGATCCAATTTTACACTCAACAGTTAAAACCTGTTTCACATTCTCACCACCTTTTGCATACTATTTAAATTTTTTGACTGCTCTGATCCTTTTAAACTGTCATCTAAATTATCTTCTTGTTTCACTGTTCTAATCACAACACTCATCCAAGCCTTAGAGCAGTCACGGTGCCTCTGTGACAGAAACCCATGCTTTACCTTTATGGCTGTCGATAGTTCAGACCAGCCCTATCTAGAAAATAAGACAGCTTAGACACAATCTACCACTTGTGTCTAGCTGGTACTACTTCACATTTGGTTTCTAACCCAAGTATACTTCCTCCCCCAGCCTGCTCTCTGCCTCACATCACCCTTTCTCATAATAAAAAATCCCCACAAGGTAAGAAAGTAGCTATACAGACTAAGACTTATCTCATTTAGCTTCTCTCTAGCAAACATGTAATCCTCAATTCCTTTACCCTTTTTTCTGGCTGGGACTCAGAAGGTAAAGGTTCTTAGATCCTCCACACCAGAAAGCTGAACTCAGCTTCTACCTAACCGAGCATGACATGCCTCTCTGTTGCCTTTTTTTTTTCCCCCTCCTTTTTCCATCTGGCTAGTCTAAGAATACATTTTGTTGGCATCCAAAGTTGAAAACAAAATGAAATACTTTGGCAGTGTCAATAATCAGATCCTTACTTTACTCCAAGAATTCTAGATAAGAAAAAACATTCGTAATAAAAACTACAAAAACCAGAGAGCTAACACTGAGCTACTTGCTTGAGTGACAGTTCTCTTCCAACTTCAGCTTAAGTAAACTAAAGAATCATATACTTTACTATTAAAAGAAAGACTAATCCTTAGCATCAACATTACAACCAACGTCAATAGTTTAGGGGTAGCCAGAGAATGAACACAGTTTATGAAAGTGAATGTTTCTGGAGTAAATGAGGACTATGCGACCATTTCTACTGAGATACAAAGAACGGGCAGAACAGAACTGACAGATACGCTTGAAGTGCTCATCGGATACACAAATTGTGGCAAAATACAAAGGATAAGAGACATGTCTTATTCCACTTTGACACAGTCACATAGGTCTAGTCTTAGACAAGGGGCGATGAAAGAATTACTGAGGAGTGAATTAAAGATGATACAAAATCCCTGCTACCACCTTCAAGTCTGACATTTTCTGCATCACAAGATGGGGAAGCAGCAGCTGCACCGCTGTGCAGCAACCCATTCTCCCCCATCAGCATCACAGCTGCATCCAGCCCTGAGATAACAAACATTCATTCACCATAAATAGCTAACTTCCCACCATACTACAGAAGTTTAACCAAGTAGAAAGTAGCTTTCCTCTAATGTTAATTTGTGGGTATGTACTATGTTTTCATTTTAATAGGAATCTCATACATAGTTCAGGGAGAGAAAAGAAATATGAGTACCATAAATACCCTCTGCCAAACCAGAACAAAGCTCCATGTGCCAGAGCTTCAGCATCCACAGAAAAACAGGCATGAAAAACATAACCAAAGGTACGTTGTCTCACACAGTTAATAAAGCTTGAAGTGATCCCATGATACAAGGTACCTATCACTCCAGAAAGGATTCAGCCATTCCTGGAAATCTACAAGTAACTCCAGTGGAGAAAGTTTTATGTGACAGGGTGACCAGGGGAGTCTGCAGTAAAAAATGGGACTTTTCTAGATGCAGAGCTGCATCCTTCGTTCACTATGCACAGAACAAATCATCCTGCAGTAGTCACGCCAAGCACCAGGTGAACTCAGGCATTCTTCTAATTCTTTAAATTTTTAAAGTTTTCTGAATTAATGAAGTCAAGTCATCTGTTTCTGAGTAAATTAAGAAACTGTGTACTTTTGTTTTTCATGTCACTTGAAACTGGTCAACAGAACTGTTTATTACTCAGCTCCAGACCACAGAAACTGTGCTATTTAAATACATTAAGTTTCTAAACTAAGGTGAAATCACATAAACGCAAGATGATAATGATCTGTTATTCGGTTAAAAATAATCATAGAGAATACTAAAACTAAACAGGGGAGTTATTTCACTGTTCCCAAATAATGGGCACTTTGGAGATCAGATTCCTGTAAACACTCAGAAAAATAGTTTTATAACACTGCATTTCATTAGCAAAAAGTATCCATTATCCTCATTGTGTGACAAATCCTATACACTGCAGTACTGCTTGGCACGCAGCTAGTTCTTACATAAATTTAGACATCATATTCATACACCCGAAACCCAATAGAGCTTTCAAGGAGCAAACGGACAGCAGACAGCCCACATATCCATCAGTTTCATGCTATCTTTCAAAACACATGCAGTAAGAATGAGATCTCTATGCCAGCTATTTTTTTTCTCTCAGACAAAATAATTAACACAGCTATTAGCGTTGAGTACAGTTTTTTCCTAGATAAAGACCAGCTTTGATATATTTTTCAACTGTGTGCATGTACAAGCATGCGTATCCTAGGCACAAAGTAGCTTTCCCGTAGAAAGGTTGTTTTTCCCAACTCCACAATGATTCAGATATGTCAGAAAAAGGAGGAAGCTGCACTAGACAGAATTTGCCTCAAGACTGGATGATGCAACTCAAGAATTGTTGCCGGAAAGGTGGGTGTCTGAGTTGGGGCTAGGAAAGGGCAAGAAATGTGCTTAACTTCAAATTAGTTAGGGGCAAGTAGGGTTCTGGGACCATGCCCACGCCCTCCTCCTTTTCGGATACCTTTCTGTTTACTTCTAAAATGCAAAGTTCAATTTTAAACAATAACCTTGCTAGACATACACTTAACCTGTAATAGGAAACAATTCTTTCAATACATATCTGCTTTGCTGCACGTCCTCTCTCAAAAGTCAGGAGAAATATTGCTTAGATTACTTCTCTACTAGGGGACATAGAATCGTAGGTAAGTTTTTTGCTGAGCAAGCTAAAACTAAAATGGGTAAAGAATTCCAATTTATTCCTCAAGATGTGGAAAATCAGTTAAAGACAAGACTCATGGATACAAGGGTGGGGTGTTAATTGATACCACATAATTGTATTTTGAAACACATCAGAAATCATATACAAGCATGCAGAGGGGTTGTTGTTTCGATTAGTGTGTATTACACTAACAAGAGCAGTATTGAAGCTCTAAGATTACTCAGTTTTTACCAGAGCTTGCTTGGCAGGAAACCACACACACAACCTCCAGCCTTTTACCAGACCGGCCAGATGCTGCACATTAACTTTATGGCTGAAAAACCCAGTGATGAACTGAAGTGACTTCCTGAAAACTCTGACAAACAGTAAGATAAATGGATTGTCCCATAGCTTTCACAGTTTTTTTGGTAGCACTGAGTGGTTTGTGTTTCTCTAAGCCCAGGCAACATTTACCTATAGTCCAGACCTGTACTGAAACCCCCCAACAGAACAGCTCTAATCTAATCAATGAGAATTGTGAAAAATCAAAGCAAATGAAAAAGGAGTATGATGCTATAATCAGGGTGAAAAGTTCCATAATTCAGCAGCACTTCTTAAATGGCATCAAAAACTCCAAAGTCCATGAAAATATTCTTCCATATTTCCTTTTCTGTTGTGTCAAGAATTCACCCACTGATTAGCTGGAAAATATCTCTCTAAGGCTTCTTCCACCCCCTAAAAGGTAACCTGTTCAAAAACTCTTTTCCTGAGCTGCCACACAGAGATAATATCATGCTGCTGTCTCCTCTCCTCTTGCTATTTACCTTATTTCGCTTGCAATTGCTTCCCAGGACTTACAAAAAAGGCAAAATTCCTTACTGATAATTCCACGACCCATGGTGGCACTTGGATAATGACAAAACCTAACTGCTCTCACAATGTGTATGTGACGGGTCTCTCATCAGAAAATCACTCTGAAACATTTCAGTGGCTGCGCCTCCTTCCTCATTTTGTTCACCTCTCTCCTTTTGCTGTAACAGTCACTTCAAGGGAGAGATGGATGAAGCAGGATGCTGCAGGGTTATTAAAAAGATGACTGAAAACAAGTTAAGAGCCCTCAAGGAAGTTTTATCAGCTTCTTTTAACTGAACATCCAGGTGACACTTTTGTGAAGGAACCTCCCAATCTCCCAGTTGATTTAAAAGGCTACAATAAAGTAGACAGATTTTACTATCTCAATGTAGTTAGATCAACATTTTTTCCATGACTGGATTCTTCTACCACTATCCATGCTTCTAACACTCTGGGGTTAGATATCTACAAGTGCAATTTTTATTATAATTTTTTTTAAAACACATCTGGCAAGGGGTCAGGGTTGGACTCAGCTGTACTGTGGAAGAGAAGCTGCAGAGATGGCTCAAGGAGGCCGTGCAGCACACAGGCAGCAGCAAGAAGTGTTAATGGCCAGGGAGTCAGAAGTCAATGTGCTCACCATTGGTTACAGAACAACAGAAACCCACTTGCTTAGTGGGAAAACCAAACTTTCAGGCACCATGCATCTTTTTGCTTGCAGATTCCCACTGTCATGGTCTCTGAGGCTAATTCACTTGGCCCTAGTCAAGAAACTGCCATCCTAGCGAAGCTAGTCCCACCACTATTGCTTCTCCATGATAACCCCTAAGTACTCCTTCAATCTCTCTCTTGGTTCAACAAGTTGCACGCACAGCTGGGAAGGAAGGAAGTGACAGTAATGTAATTCACCTTGCACTCAGTGCCAGGTGAGAGTATTACCTGTGTCAAAATAGGCAAACAGAAAATAAATGGGGAGAAAAGAAGAGCAAAAAGCACAAAGTCTTCCAGAAGCCAACAGAAGAAAAAGAATACATTTTTTTTTTTTCTGACTGAATTAAAAACACTGGCAGAGTGGGAGCAGGACAGGAAGAGGATTCACATTTTCTAACTTGTGTATCAGCCTTTCAGAAAGTTTGCCACCTCCCTCCTCCGAGATCTTCTCTCCTATCCTTTGTCACCAGTGAAGTGAAGCAAGAGCACCCCAAGTGAGGGAACACCTTACTCAGTGAAATGGACACCCTCATCCATAGGAAACAGACTGATGAGTTGAACAGCTTCAGGTCTTCATTCTACTTATATTTGCATTTACTTTCAACCAACAGAGGTTGGCCAGGGCACAGCTGGCATGTAGCAAAGATACGTCAGTGACTTCCATGGCTGGGATTAATGGCTTTTAGCATGCCAAATTGGCCTTCTTACAGTATTCTGTGCCTTTGCATGTCTGCGTGCAGTAGGTAGAGAATTAAAGAGATGAAGGATTATTACAGGAGATCAGAGATTTTTAATAATGCCTGGCCTCAAGAAAAGACTGACCCTGTCTTCTGAACTCTCCATTCCTCCAGACTTTAGTTTTAAGTCTGTTCAAATTCCCTGTCCCCACACCTCTGACTCATGTTTTGTATGCGTGTGTTCACATGTGGATGTGTTCACTTTGAACATTTCTACAGCCTCTAGATTTCATATACTGAACATGGACAAGCAGTGGTGATGATAGAAGGCAATTTTCAGACCAATCACAAAGACTCGACAGACATCATTTGAAAAGCAGTAAGAGTCAGGAGATGTTTACTACATTATGACAGTTAAATGTGATTTCAGGTAACTGTGCAGCAAGTAGGCTGTCGTAAGTATGTTACTCACAGGTATAATGATGGCCAGACAACGTATATTGTATATACAGAGCACAGACCAAAATTATTTCATACCTCCCAGAAAATAAGTACTTTCTATTGACCCAAATGTTTCCAACTAGAAAGTGATTATCTGATAGGAATCTGGGACCCTATACATACCCACTGTTATCTAAGAAAATGCTTCACCTCTACTAGTAGTATCTCAAAAAGAGCTTTACTTTGCATAGCACTCATTCTACTTGGAGCCATCAGGCTGTGACAGATCACATAGAATTGCGAGAAGTATTCCTGCAGCAAGATGAAATACAAACTACCTTAAATTCTACATGGCAAACAACGATCATCCTGATCTTCCCCTCACGACTAATACTGGTGCACCTATTTTGTAACAGCACAGACATGTGTTCTGCTCAGCTGTTAACAATAGCTTTGTAAGCAAGTGCTGCAAGCCCTTGTGGCTTTTTGATATGCCTGTGTAGCTGCTTTTCTTTCCATTTCCTCTACTATGTGCCAGGTTACAGAAACACTTCCAAGCAGCAGATTCAGAAATAGAAAGAGTTCAAGGCCAGGTTTCACACCTGCAACCTTGCAGCTCTGGGCTGTTCCAGCTCTGAAGACCAGTCTCCTTATTATAAACCCAAGGCTTCCTCTAACATCCAGTTTTAGGTTCAGTAACTCCAAATGAATTTCTGGGGTTTATTTATTCGATTGGGGCAGAAAGGGAAGGGAGGATGAGGAGAGGGAATACAGCATGGAAGCTATGTAACCATTACATATATCACATTTTACTTTGATGAAGTAATTTAACTGAATGTCACTGTAGTTCATGCAAATTAATATATCACCCACTTTAAGACACTGTCTCACTCCAATTCCCACCAAAAAGAAAAATATCAAAAAGAGCTACTTTTCTTCAGCACTAACATATCATTCATACTTCAGCGTCCCTAAATACTTCAGAGGGTAATGCAAGTTAGTATGAAGTTTTAAAGGGTTAAGTAGCAGTTCTAATTCTTCTTTTAGAATTCTACATAAGAATATGCTTCCTAAAGCACTATAATCTTTAGTTTACAACAGTAGCAGCAGAAAGCTATCACAAACATCCCAAATGCCTCCTGAGATCCAAACTGGTGTGCAGAGAAGACAAACACTTTAATAACAAAGCAAAGAAGCCCACCGTATGATACTAGTGTGCTATGTCCATGTATGCGCCAATGAGAGATTTTGACACCTAGAGGGTATTCAGGTAGAATAAGGCATCAGCCAGCTCTGTGGCTTAAGAAATAGATTTTGGTTTGTTTAGAAAACAAGTTGTTCTGCAGTTTGACAAATTGCCACACAAACCCCATTTCTTGACTCCAGGTGTGATTTATGCAGCTCATGCTGACTCTCCGTTCATTTCGGACTGCATTATACTGCCTGCCTTACACAGGACTTTTCTTGCCATGCTGCTCTAGTATTTTAATAATCTCTAAGTCTCTGCCACAGAAAAAGATTAAACAGAACAAAAAACCTGCTTATTTGGCTGTAAAACAAGGAATGTATATAAAAATTAAACTGGGAGGGAACAAAACTGTAACTCTGTATTGCCCTCTAGGAGACATAAAACCAGAATTCTCTTCTGTTATACTCTGACTGTCCAAATGGAAAATAAAGATGCAATGACATTTTTAGAGGAACGGGATAAACAACTGCCTGTTCTAGCTAACAGCCTTTCTCTCTCTCCACAGAGCGACACAGAGAGAATGAAAAGTCATTTGGACATAGCTGAGACTGCAAGCCACAGGAGTTTCTGCATTGCTACTTAATTCACTCTAAAATTCATTCAGATGGTAGAAGGAAGAAAATAAATATATATATAAAATAATTTTAAAAAAAACCACCTATGAAAACTCTGTGTATTATCCTAAAGTAAATCGCAGGCAAATCTGCATTTTGCTGAAACAAGAACTTCATGTTTAGGCCACATATGAAAGTGGCTCAAAGTTCCCCATCAAGTCTAGTTCTACTTGAGACACTGAGATGTTGAAAAACTTCAGAGTGAAAATTTAGTAACTAGCTTACCACAGAGGAACGAAGTGGAAAGAAAAACAGTCAGTATCATCTCTGACTTAAGTTTGTCTTTCAGGAAATGAAGATCCTTGCGGTAGTAAATATAATACTTGAATTGTTTGCAAATAGGCTTAATCATCTAATTGCCACGTACAAGGAAAATCTACGTGCTATCAGAACGCAGTACAGCTCATTACTAGAAGGCAAAATAAAGATTTTTATCAAACATAGTGTGTGTTCTTTGGCTATTATGTCTATCAATATTTATGTCACTTGCAGCCCTTTCTGGGTGGTAGCTGCATACATTTTGTGTGCAGTCAAGAAGCCTCCCAACTGCAAACGTGATTTTAAAAAGAAAAGCTGGCCCGAACCCTGCATTTCCAATTCAAGCAGAGGATTCTGAAGCTTGTTAACTCCCTGGAGCAGCTGATCGTTAAAGACTTGTTTCCGCTTTTCTAACAATTTCCTGGTTTGCATAACAATCCTAAAAGAAACACACGCAGTTTTCCAGCACAGAGAGATTTTGTCTCCAACACACTTCTAGTTTTAAGGCATAGAAAATATTTATATATAATTACAATAACTTTAGAGATATATTTGTCTACAAATATATTTACATATAAATATGCATCAGCTACTTGGTTTAAAACAAGATTATGATAATTTTGCCATATCCAGGAAATACAAAACACTGGCTTATGCCTGGTGCTTAACTCATGCCATTGTGAATAAAGAGGGGGGAGGGAAGGGGTTTAATGTTTAATTTCCTGTTAAAAACACACACAGGATAAAATCTTCCAAAGAGCAGTTATAAAACATGCATTTGTTAGCCAAGAAACTAGGTAAATATGGAACAAAGCCCAGGCTCACTTTTATTCCTTCTCCCCCTCTCTGACGAACAAAGTAACCGAAGGCCATGGCGTGTATTTGGAGGCACTGAGCTCTACTCAGAGACCAGATAATTCATCAGCCTGGCTGACTTACGCACCCTGTATCCACTGGGGTAGTTCCTCAGACACTGCAATGACGCAGCTGGGCTCAGGGTACTGTGCTGCCATGTATACTGCACAGGTGCCAAGCAACCGTCGCACCAACTACTGACCACCTCACCGATGTAATTATCTGGCTAAACACAAATAAAATAAGCAGTAGCATGTCGTTGGAACCTACCATCAGCCAGCTTCTAGCAGCAACAGATTGAGAATACTCACTACCTTCAGTAGTGCTGGAGACATTACAGAGGATATTTTTTTAGAAGTGACAAGGGGAAATGTTACTTTCAGATCACACTGGAACTCAGTGCCATCCATCCTGGAACTGTGACTTCACCTGCGGCAATTGAGCCTTCATCACAGCTCTACCATGTATAATGGCCTATCAGGTTATCCTGCAATTCACCACACCACACCACACTACAGCTCCCAGACAAGTACCACCTTTCTGTATGCTATATAACAATTACAGCCTTTAACAACGCCAGTTCTTCTCTTTGTTGATATGCCTGAATTAAGACAAAAAACATCGACTGTATTTAGGAGAAACTGAACATTTATAACAGTTTTCAATAGTAACACTGTATTTTTGGACCTTATAATAAAAAGAATTCCGCAAATACTTTCTGTCTACTTGCTAGGGGAAAAGTCAGGTCCTCAGTGCGCACCTTGCATCGTGCAATTAGAGAAGTTGAGGCGGTACTTGCGACCTACTGGGATTCACATTCCAAATTAGTTGTAAACAACTCTGTGAGTGGCTTAAATTTTGTTTTGTTTTTCAAATGCGGCTAAATTTATTATTGCAGATATAGCTTAAGAGCTTTCTTAGCTTTTAGTAGTATATTATTCAAATTGACACAACTTGAGATTTTGAAGTAGATGCACATCGAACACCTTCCAGTCAAGGCATTTAGTTTCATATTTGCTGCATGAAAAGAAAGGCACGGGGATTACGTTTCTCTCGTGAATTCAATCTGATGGCAGGCACGCTGAATTTCTTGCAGGCTCTTTGTAATATTGGCTTTGAGACAATAAATAGTCCTGAGTTTATTTCTCAGATCTGCACTTAACATCTATTGCAAATATTTGTGCTCTCTCCTTAAGAAATCAACCACTGTTGACCACTGATTTAATGACAGTTCATCACTGAATCTCATACTACTGCATGAGTTCAAAATCTTCCCCTTTATTTTCACTTGCTGATAACTGGACTTTGTGCCCTGATCCCATCATCCTTCATGGGAAAAGACAATTGACTAACAACATTAGGAGGGAGAAAGGGAGTAGGGTGGAGAAAATTCGTAACACAAAATGAGTCCTGACTTGCCTTCTCAGTACTGTATGTACCCCCAAGCAATGACATTTCAGGAAAATGATTATGTTTCTGGCCAACAGTCAGAATATATAAGATGTTATACACCCTTTGCCTCACTGTATGTTTCTACGGCAGACTCTATGGAAAAGCAAGCTTTCTTTTTTCCTTTGTTTCTCAACAGTAAGGCAAGTTTACAAGTATTTACTACTACTAGTTACGTCAAGGTATGAAAGGTTCAAGTGAAGCAGTAGTATTCTCTAGGGCAGTGGTGACTTGAGCCTTTAATCCAGATGAATTTAACTGTAGAGTGCATTAGCTCTTCTCATAAAAGATTTGCTTTAATTTTAGTTCTCTCTCCATTTATCTTATGACTGTGTAATCTTCAGCAGAGGTCAAAGAGATTTCCCCAAAGAAACCGGAGCTACTGCCTTTTTTTTTTTGAGGGGAAAAGCATATTTAAGACAGTTCATGCTACTTTTAAACGTATGCCAAAGGACAGCACGCTCCATGTCTCCTTTCTCTGTACTCTCCTTGCTTCTTTCCATGTTCCAAAGCAATTAAACAAGCCTGAATGTGCATGCACACACGTATACAAATGAAACATGAAATGAAAACATCTACTGAAGATAGGGTATACAGCCCATCTGCTGCAAAGACCGAAATTACTACTAACATCTTACCATCATCCAGCTCAAGACAGAGATTGTAAACAGCCAGAGGCCTCTTAATACGTTGTCCTTGTCTTCTTGATTGCCTTGGTGGGGCATTTGGAGGAGATACTGACATAGAGATTGGCTCAGGGAAAGTGGCATCAGGAAGGGTTTTGAAAATCTGCAATCAAGAACACAAAGGGTGTTAATTATTTATCACAAAGAGCAACCTGTGCAATGCAACTGTAAACCATTATCAAACAACATTTGTTTTGGATTTCATTCAAAGCGGGCAAGAGCCAAAAATCCATTCCTTCAAGTTTGGGAGTATGCCGTGGGTTTTTAATGAGTGCTTTTAAAACAAGTAAATAAATAAATAAATTAAAAAAAAAAATAAAAAAAAGAAAATAAGCAAGAGCACTGTCTACACTTTAACTAAGCTGCAAATCAGTTAATCCAAAGACAAAATATTTGCAGCCACACTTGCCAGCTAGGATGGAGGGGAAGGGGAAAAAGGGGAATACTAACTTTATGAACCAGTAACCAAAAAGCTCTATAACTTTAACTAAGATCTATAATTTTGACAGAATACCCATTTTCATTTTCAAGACTTTTTATATCATTATCATATCGGCCATTTTAATTTAAAAAACCCATACTCTTGAAGAGAGCAAAGGGGAAATGTTGAGCGGAGGGGTTTTTAGGGAGAAATACCATAGTAACATACCATGTGAGAATTTTTTCAGTTAACTATTGCACCTTGAATCACATTTACAGTAAATTATGATATTCACAAACACACATAAAAAAAATTGCATTTCTTGTTACCATTTTATCTTTTGAGCCATGACCATTAGCATATCACCACTCCACACAAAATACCACGTCATTTCTCTCTGCATCAACCAGCAATGCAGATTCGCTCAACCTGATAATACTTCTACAATAATTGTCATATACAGAGTACAGTCTAGTGATGCTGATTTACTTCTAGAAAACTATCAGTATGCTGATGTACAATTTAACAGCAGCTTTTTACAAGTGATCGTGGCACATTCACAGGAACAAATTAGCTTAACATGTATTTAATCAAAGACAAACCAGCAGATAAAGCAAAACACAAACAGCAGCTGTAGAAGACAAGCCCTGTGTCTGTACAGCACCTTACAGCATGGCAACCCAGCAATATAACAAGATATAATGAAACAGTATATGGTGTTCTTTCACTTTGCAACTTTACATTGCCACTTATCTGTATAGGAAATATTATGAAGACAAGACCTGTAAAGAATCTTTGAAGGAGAAGCATTTTATGAAGTACGAATTCATGCAGAAAGTATAAAGAGATACCCAGATAACACATTTCTGGATTATTACAGCACACGTCAGGTGCAGCATGAAGCTAAAAGCCAGACAGGTTACTCTTAGAGGTGAGAAAAATGCCATAAGCGTCCTGTGGTAAAACACTCAAGGTATGACATTAAAAGTATAAGAAACTCTACATGCCATCATATCCTGGCCTGGATATTAACACCTATAGGAATAAGATGACCCAAGAACCCCTGTATATGTCTTAAGAGTTGCTTAATCACCACTCTCGTACTGGCTGGTACAAAATAACCAGAAACTCCGGTTTCCATGAAAACTGTGGAAGAATGATCATGCTGTCCAAACAGGGCATCGGTGCGCTGGAAGCCTGTACACGGTGTGCAAAGCAAAGCTCCAGTGGAAATGTTCCCATTTAGTAAATGTTGCTGTGGGGGAGGTAAAATGGTATAATTTGAACTTCCCCATAGCAGTGTTAAGAAAACTGGCACCCACTCCTTCACATGAACAAGGGATGACGAGGGAGAACCAAAATAGTGCAAGGAACTCTCTAAAACCAAACTGTTTATGAAGAAGAAAGGAAGCAGTCCAACCTGGTCCTCCCCAGCATAGACATGGCAGCACTCTCAGACAGTGACAAAGCTCTAATTGTGCTAGGAATGCCAAAGCCATCTCTTAAAACATGATGCAATACATAATAATGAAATCTAATGTGCACCTACATGGCACTTGGCTGACAGTACCACACTGCCCCCTTATGTGTAAATACAAGGCTAAATTGAGCAGATTTAGGGATAAATATTTGCTTCTGAAAAATTAAAAAGTACCAAAACTTTAAAATGCCATCTTTTCCATGGACTAAGCGTTGCAGTTGGGCTCTCTGGTAAATAACTCTCTGCCAAGAGGTTTCAGCATGTTGTTTACTATGTCAGATCCCACAGCTGTGTTTATTTTTACAGCCTTATCCATGCATCTCCACTGAAATTAAAGATAGTGAGAAGAACGAGTATTCTCCAGGAGTACTTCACAAAAAATGAGCTTTCTTGTATGCATTTAGACGACTTGCACAGGTTGCAATGAAGTTCTTAAGTGCTTTTTCCTCATCTCTCACAAAAATTTCAATATAGTCTTCTAAAACTATTAGCATGAGAAACTAAGTCACAAAAGCAAAACACAGTCAAGAAAACCATAAAGGCAAAGCTTCCTTAACAACAGTCAGTGCCAGAAGGGCAACAGGATAATGAACTGGCGACAGGTAAGAATTCAACTGGATTTCTAATTACAAGTAGCTATGTGATGCAACAAAAAAAGTTAGCTCCCTTCTACAGACAAGACACTCAGGTGGGCATCAGGCTCTTCCCCTGTTTAACCTCCCTCCTCTCTCAGATTCTTGTTATAACAGAGTGATAGGGCAGGTTTATTTGTGGGATAGGTCAGTAAGTAGTATATTGCTCTCTAGGGAGCAGAGATGATGTCCCAAGAGCTCCTGGGTAGCACGAGGCCACCTGTTCTCCACAATTACTGGGACCAAAGCAAGGGTCCACATCAACTCCATTCTCTCTCACTCCTATATTTCCCTGATGCAATGTTGTAGGCTGTAGCACTTCTTTCATTGTAATCACATTCAATACCTGTTTCCACAGAAAAGAAATTCCTGAAAGGGGATGTAACCTCTTGACTATCCACAGAGCAAATTTACCCATGCAGAGCAAACTGAGACTAATTGTCGTACTCTGCAATGAAATAACCAAGTATCATGAGTTGCCCTGCAGGATTCTGAGACACACAAAACCAACCAAACAACACCCACCACCACTCCACTCCCCTCTCCACCCCCCCCCCAAAAAAAAAACCATAAAAAAATAAAAAAATAAAAAATCACACACACAACCACCACAAGGAAGATCACTAGGGTGGTTTTTTTTAAATATATAAAAGAATCAGGAAATGTCCTGCCCTCGGTTGTTGTGCAAAAAAGCGTATTTGGGGTGACTTTTGCTCTTTCAAGCAGCTCATGCTTGTGTTCATCCCTACCTTGGCATTTTCTTTTTGTCTTTTCAGTAGGAAAATATAATCCAGTACATCTCATCCATAACTAGACCCACTCTTTCAGCAGCAGCAATCTCTTTCTGTTGCAGGCCAAAGCTACAGCTCATACCACAGTTTTGCACAGGTGAGCATCTGAAAAGCAAGCAGAAGGTCAACCTCTGCCCTAAGAAGTGCACATACAGCATTCGGCTTCTCTATCTTGATTTGCACTTAAATAGACAAGTCCTTTTCGTCATGCCTTAATGGATATTTGCCTGCTGCACTGACAGAAGCATTGTAAGGTCTGTCTGAGAACGGGGGCACGGAGGCATACTTTATTTTAGTTGCAGGAAGAAAAGTTCTTTGGTTCTGGTTTTATTCAAATTTGCTTCTAGCCTTATTAATTATTTAAATGCCATTGAAGAATAAAAGATGCCTGCAGTGAGGGACCTGTTGCCAGCAGCACACTGCATATGCACAGAAGACAGAGCTCAAAATCACATACACACAATGTGAGCACCTAAAATGGTAATAACATTGCTGTGTTCTGACTGACTTGCACAACAGCATGGGACTAAGTTTTAAATATTCTTGCACTGCAAGCTGCTGCTATCAGATGCATGGCAAGGCAACCAGACATACCCAGTTGAATGGAAACCCTCCCACGGAAGAACAGGACTGGAACATGCTATTTAATGGACCATCTCTTTGACGCTCCAAAAAAAGCCTCCCTTCAAGTAGAAGTCTGATCTAGCCACCACCACTCATCTAGATTGCATAAGTTACCACATCTTAGACTAATGCCTGCATAAAGACAAGAATGAAGTCCACTTACTGAATCACCTCATTCAAGAAGCAATGAAATTATACTAAACCAGCCTCTAAGTTTAAGGACTTCACAGTCATACCCAGGTTACACAGTTTTTGAGACGGTGGCCAAACTGTATTAGATTTATAGAACACCAGTTCAGTTCTCAAAAGCACTGGCATCCACCTGTTGACCTACCTGGGGACAAACTCAGAAGCTAAGTGAAACAATTTACATATGTGAGAAGACTAACATACGTAACACTCAACATTTTTTCAAGCAACAAATCTGTTAGTCAGTCCTATCCCAGTCAGTCCGGTATTTTAAATGGTTGTTTAATATTGATCTTACATGAAAGTGCAGAAATTAAAAGTGCATTCTGACTGAAGTAGTGGATTGGTTTTCATGCCTGCAGTAAAAAGTTAAAACAAACAAAAAAAAAGATGAGACTCTTGTCAAGCAATTTCAAACACCGGTATGTTTGACCTATTTCTCTCTATGCAATAGTAAAAGATGGATACTTTACAAGGCTATAAAACCACAAACCAGCTTGGATATACAGCACTAATAACGGCTCTGTCCGAGCAGTAAGCCCAACACCAGCCCTACATACAACCGTTCCAGGTCCTAAACCTGTGTCCTGCAAAGAAAGAAGTATTTCTTGAGAGCAACGAGCCAAATTCAGCATATTAGCATACTGTATTCTACCGGCAGATCCACAGGGCAGCAGCCCAAGGAATTTTGCCAGATTCCCCTTAATTTGCAACAACAGTGCTGGACCCTAGATATTGAGCTCTTACTAGAGCTGATTTTAGAAACTGAAAAAACTCATGGCTAGGAGGATTTAACTTGGCCTATTCCACAAGTTTATGACTAGATGTATAGTTGTACATGGAAGTGTAGAATAGATTCTGCTGCTACAAGAGAATACTGATCTGTTCTTTCTGGTCTCAAGCAGAACTAATTAATGAATTTCAGTATGTTTGCCAGGAATCACTTTAGAAAAAGACCCAGACATCAGGTCATCTCTGTCTGCTTTGTATCACTGGGGTAATTAAAATTTCCTCTAAAAATCAGTGGGAGGCAAACAGCAAGGACAGAGTGGGATAAAAAAGAGGGGAGAAAAAAAATCAGAGGCTTAGTAATAAAGCTAATGAGGATAAACTTATAAAAAACATTAACAGCTTAAAGCTGCGCCATTATTTTGTTTCAGGACAAAACTTCCCATTCATTCTCATAAACCCTGCCATACAGAACATGCATCTATTTCCTCTGAATGCATGAACAAGAATCAAGAGTATCAGAAGTCGCTGTCTCATACAAGAGAGGTAACAACCTGCAAGGTCATTCCAAATTCTCTGGTGGTATAGCATCCACTACTACAATCCTATGTTTTCAAGGACAGTATTTCTCAAGACACGAAGAACATCAGTACAAGTTTTTATCTGGGTAGTTTTCCTTCAAAACTTTCTTGATTTGCAGTTGGTAAATAAAAGAAACACACACAGACACTCGTTTATTGAACAATAATGAAATGCCGTCCACCTAAGCCACATACACTGCTCAGCCCTTACACATTTCATGGTTATGGGACTCCTGGCATTTGCATGACAATTTGCTGTAATGTATGCTAATCAAAGAGCAGTTTAGAAATTAGCGGCTAATGGGATAGTGCAAGAGAAACTTATCACCACAGTCTTTGCTTGAATTAGCTTCTTTTCAATGTAATGCAAACCCAATTCAGGGTAGATCCAGCAACCTGTATAAAAACAAAACCCATATATTTATATTAGAGATAAAAATGCTCAAAAGAAGAGGCCAACTGTCTTAGAGGTTCAGTGTGCTCTTACCCCAGTAGACTGCCTTGGCTTTTTTCCTCTTCAGATAATGAAGACAGTGGTTGTGCTATTTTTTTCTGCCATTTTCTGCAAACATAAAGCAACAATGTCTTTTATGTCAAGTTATAACTGAACTGTAGACATAAGCATTTCAGGAAGTGCAAGGTGAAAACAAGCATCTTAAAATACACTGCGGTAGCTCAGCCACTAATTGTTACCCGTAGCCACTAATTGTACACTAATTGTAATCCAGTTGTTAACAGTAAAAACCACATCCAATAAGATGAACAGTTCTACTTTCTTTCTTTCTGTATTTGAAGAGATTGCAGAAGCTAATTTGAGCTATTAAAAGTTTAATCATGACAGAAATTACAAAAGATCAAATTCTGGAGATCCAGGACAGAAGTTTTTTGTTTCAAAACTGATTTCTGCACCAATTTTAACAATATTATACAATTTCTAGTGCAGTGAAATCTTTAAAAAATGATCCTTTGTACTGTAGTTTCTTTCTTTTTTTTTTTAAAACTTTACTGTGGACAAAGTTAGATCAATCTGTTTCTATTCTGGTTTTGGTCAACACGATTGACATATTCTTCTAGTTCTCAAACACACAATTAAATAAATGTAAAATACACATACAAGAAGTTCTTGACATCAAAACAGAATCTGTGTTCAGTGTAGAAAATGTGATAAAATTGATCATTTCTAAAAATTGTATTAAGTATTTTTGAAAAAGGTTTACAAAATCTTCAATAAAAATTATCCCTAAGTTAATTAGAATTGTTAAGTAACTTACCTCCGCAGGGTTACCAGCGTGTCCACTCCAGTACAGGTGTGCCCGCCCCTGACTACGACGTTTCAGTATCTATCCATTGTAAAACATGATTTCCTGGGCACTGGTTTCTATGAGATTGCATCAGGATGCAGATTTTCTGAGGCTTCAACTCCAGCACAAATCACAAAATACATTTATATAATATTCACAATCATTATATTTGGGGGGAGTGCAAAAAATTCAGACCAAGAGTTGGAAGATACCTGAAGCTAAGCCTCCAGAGGGCCACCAACCAGAAAGCATCGATAACGCTCTTAACGTTGCCTTGCACACTCTATTTAGTTACAGTGCAACAGAGGATGCAGCCTGAAATGTAATGGGGTGTAAGTCAAAGCTAGAAACATCCTTGGCTCTGAGCTGAACCACAAAGCTCTATAAATAAATAAATAATTTAATCCAAGACAGTCTTTTCTTTATCGCAAAGATATCATTTCCTGAGACCATCTGCCTAGCGGCCTGAATACCCATAACAAATGAAAGACTGCTTGTAGGGATTTGTGTCCCAATCTCACAATGAAATTGGAATATCTGCTATCTTCTCTTAATAAAAAGGGAGCTAGAGCTCTGGACAAAGTGCGAACTACGAGAGTATCAAAAGAACCAAGGGAATTTTTAGACAAACCTGATAAATCTGTAGACTCCTAACAGCCATTCATTTGGCCTATCTTGAACTATGTAGTTCACATTTGAGCTTTAATGGAGAAACTAAACATAGCCTGTAAAACATGACATTCCAGTCTGGAGGACAGCTGTGAAAGGATGAAAGAAGAAAAAACATACCAAGGTTAAAAACATGTGTCCTTTGATCAGTTGCGAATGATGAGTTTGTTGACTCAGCCTTTCTAAAAGTAGCACTCCTGATACAAAGAGTGCAGCTCCCACCGGATCGCATCTCGCTCCACCTTTTAACAATTCATGAGAAGAACCCTCCTGACAGCAGCCCATTCACTGCTGTCAACCAACCCATTTTATTCATTGAAGGAAATGAGGGAGTTAACCATACACCAGCCTTGAAATACCTACACGTTTGTCCACTGCACCAGCAGAAATAGCAGATTCACCTTCTCTTCTGTACCCACCTACTGTAACTCACACCAAGGAGAGCATTTGAAAAAGGTTACCCTTCCCTATTCCAGCTACACAGAACAGCTTTGTGTATTTTGTTTAGTTACAGGAAATACTTAAAATAGCAACAACGGCAATAAAAAAGCCTTCAAATGAAAAGATTATTTAATCTAATGACCTAGTTTTCTAAAACACAACATGCTCCTAGTTATTAAATGGAAAATAATGCAGAAGGAGAATATTAGTCAACTGAATTCCACTCCCTTATCGTTTCTGTGTACTTATGTAGGAATACTGCCTCTAGGCAGTGGAAGGTGAGATCTGTATCATTTGGAAATTTCATATAAAATTAAGGGAAGTTTCCCATCTTTAACTGGAAACATCCCAGGCAAATCAAGAAGGCAGAAGTCCGTGTCTGTATTATTTGTATGTGCCACGCATTTGTAGTGCAGCATCTCAGCAGATCACTTCTATCCCTGAGACCACGACTTTTGTTTTGATTTTCTTTTTTAATCCAATATGGTTACTCACAGGACATGTTTTCTTTTGGAGCAGTCTAACCACGTACCACTCCAGGTATTGATCCAGACTCAGTTCCTTTTAATGTCCTCAACTGCAGTCAGAAACGTGAGTGGAGATTTGATACACAGTATGCATAAACTATATTAAGACTTAGAAAACTGAAATCTTTTAAACAAATAAGCAAAAATTTTGCGGTCAATATACCACCCCACCTGTGTTTCTCACATGGAAGGGCTTTCTGCTACCCACAGGGCAGAGAAAGGGTCTAAGGAGTTTGCACACACTGTAGTGGAACAAAAGAGCTGCTGTGACTTCTACCAGAAACCACAATGAATTTCTTTGTTGTGCCTGCTGCCCTTTCTGCTTTGGACTCAACCAGTCATTCAGGCATGTAATTGGAATTAAGTTCAGGAATAGTTTCAATGACACTTCTGATTAGCTACATGCTTAAAGTTAAGCACATGCTGAATACTTTCCTGAACTGAAGCTCATGTTTCCTTACAAACTCTGCCCTAATGGAGATACCTTAATGTAATTTTTACCTCCTCCAAGTCAAACATTTGTTGACTTGAGAAACATTCAGTCTGGGGAGGTTTCAAATTGCTACACCACCACAGCAAACCACCACAATTACACTGCACTGCTGCTTGGTCCTCTGCTGTAGCCAAACGCAAAGCAACGTGAAAGCCAACGTAAAACAAGCCCTTTTTAATATGGCTAAGGGGAGACACGGGCCACACCTGCCTGTGCCACTTCACACTCTCAAATCAACAGCTGACTTCACCTGCTTCTGCTTCTTCTATCTCACAAATATTGCATCTATTATGCACAGTAATATCTTCTAAGACTAAAGATTTCCCAAGTATTACCACATGAACTTGATGTTGGCTTAAGAGCTCAGTAGTATTAAATTCTTTTCTTCTCTTTAGTTTAATAACAATCATAAGAGTGCCTAAGTAAGAAAAATTAAACCATTTATATTTCATTAAAAAAACATTTCTCCATAGAAGTGTTTTGGACAAAACAAAGCTAAAGTAAAACCATATTTTGTCTCAAGTATGTAAAATCTTTGCCCTTTACAAAAAGATTAATACAGCAGTGAAAACAATAGCTGTCTTACATACAGGAACTTCTGAGTTTTTCAGAAAGAACATCCATGAGAGAATTTTGCCCATAGGTTGTCTGAATGCTAGAAGAAGGTATCTTTTACCATGCCTCTTCCCTCTCATCAGATTCCAGCTTCTCAGTCTCCATAAGGGACTTCTGTCTAACCCCTCTCTTTTTTCCTTCTAATTTTCTTTCACTGTAACGTTCATCATTCTGTTTTTGCAACACTGCTATTTGTACTCACTATCGTTTCCACCCCCATATGCTGGTTTAAACAGTCTAGTCCCACTGAGACTTTTATTCCAACCTCCTCAGTCATCTTCTTTCATTTCTGAGACTTCCTGTTTTATCCTGGTTTGGGTTGGTTTTTTCCCCCCTCTTAAAATATGTTCAGGGACTTGAGAAACCAAAATGGATCGCATTACCACTGAGGCATCTCTAAATGGCAAATAAATAAGCACTTTGAATAGTGACATTCATTCCAACAAGATGCCAAAAAGTTACAACAAACAGCAAGATGAAGACATTCACGCTCTTCATGCTGCCGTGCAGAGGATTGCCCTTCTTCCTCACCAGACTATGAAACCCTTGGGAAGAAAAATTAATTTATACCCTTGAAACTCATTTAGGGAAGGAGCAGAAAAGAAATAAAAACCTTTTTTTTGGGTCCAAGTTGACTACCACTTTCCATCAGAGGATTACCTAAAGGCCAGGCAAAGATTGTTCCAGGCACTGCACAAGTAGAGCTGCAGTCAGCCCCTGAGTTTGTTACCTCAAAAAAGGACCACCAAGGAGAGGTATAGCTTCAAGGCAAAGTGAACACAATGGTGAGACAAGCACAAATTTCTTGATGCTTTTTTTTAGTGAAGGGTATGGAACATGGGAATCAAGAGAGACCACACAGATATGGCAAGGAAGAAGTCGACAGGACAGCCAAGTACGAAATGACACCAACCTTACCGACTTGCAAAACAAAAGGAAACAAGAGTGCTGGTGCACACAGCCCAGGCAGCACAAATCATGGCAATTCCAGGCAAAATTACAGAGTGGTCATTCCATACCAAACCCGAACACTCTCCTACCTTGCCCAGCATATCTGGCTGGCCTTCCCCTACAGCCATATGACAGAAGCAAGCAAGACAATTAATTCACAGGTCTCGTTTTCTTCTGCACTGGCCTCCTTTCCACAGCGGATGGTTTTGAGGGTCCTAGGTAAAATACTGTCTCAGCATGGGTTTAGTTTTTGCCTTTTATTTCAAAGTAGATACCTGTTTCTATAGCTCATCTTCTGACTTAACACTGAGAAATACTCTGCCTGGAAGAGACTTACCCAAAACTGACAAGAACAACAGTTAAACAAGTATTTCCCTAATGATCTTCTATCCCGCTTACATTCTTCGTCATTATGCAATTCTAATGCCAGTTATGTGACACATTAGGCTGCACGGTCTTAGTCTAAGCATTCCAGTCTCAGCATTGAGCTCATTTTGCAAAACATCCCCTCCTCAACCTACTATAATTGGTTCACAGCCATGGTTTGGAAGTACATATGCAGCCTGTAAACAAGGTGAAAGCAGTACTGACTGGTTTCTAGCTAGCAGGAAATCAATGTACATATCAACAAAGGTTAAAAAAACACTAACAAACAAACAAAAAACCATCTTATAAACTAAGCATGATCTTCTTGTCTCAGGGCAAGTCCCCATACCCAGTTTTCCACATATAAATTGCATAGAAATTCTCTAATTAGGACTCAGCAGAGTGATGAGAGTGGAATGACTGCACCAGGATCTCAAAACCAATTGATTATTTCTCCTCCTAAAAATGAATAGCAAATATCCTTCAATAGAGCTATCCACACAAAACATAATGACTGCGGATGGATTTTAAAAATATTTGAGAAATCATAACCAGTTTTTACCATTTTGCCTAACAAGTTATTGTGCTTCAGCTGGAAGCACTGACGGCTACTGCTTCTACAGTTTGGAAGTTTTTTAGTCATTTTATTTGCTACAGGGGAAAAGAAATGCCTCTCCACAGTCTGCCAGAGCCATAAATTACATGTGCATGAAGTGTGAAGTGTTGCTTCAAGTTTGTTTGTGTCACTGTACCTCCATCTTGACTCCATCACTCTTCTACAATTCCAAACTTCGCTTCTGTTACTGGAAGCTGCTAAAAATTAGCAGAGACGGAGTAGTGGCCAAATGAAACATTTGAATGTATTTTAACCCGCAGCTGGTGGCTTTTCCTAGGACTTCAACAGGGCTATGAATAAAAGTACCTAACACAGGACCCTCAGAAAGTCTGAAATGCATAGAAATTCAATACAACAACATCAAATGAACATCAGACTGACAATAAGTCTGCTTACCATTAAAAGTAGGCCCTTGGTCTGCCCTAAATGAAGAATGCTCGCTTGCAAAAGCAACATATTCAATTTGACTATAAAAGTTTTATAATGCCTTAACACACACCTCTCCACTGCCTTTGCTATGAATACACAGAGGTCACACCAGGGGCTTCCTTCCATCTTGGAAGCAGCTCTAGCATGGGAAAGGTTGCTGCAGGCAGACCTCTGACGGCAAGTTCACTGTTAGAAATTACAGTGAAATGACAGAAATTCCGTAAAAAAAATATATAGCCCTCTAAAGAAGGCATAAACCCAAGGAATTACAGAAAATTATGCAGTATCATTTTATTGTACTTTCCATTCCCTGCTTCTCTACATTTTCAGAAGAGCAAGAAAGGCCACAACAACTAATATTTCAAACATGAAACTGATGTCCGGTTTTTAAAGACATGACTCCGTTGGCATAACAATAAAATGGTGCTAATCTCTGGTGATCTAGTGATCTGTATAAGCACAACTCCCTCTCCATATGTTATTATAACACCCTGCTTCTGCTCACTCTCTCTCTCTACTTTCTTAAATTTGTGTGGTCACTGCAACAGCTTTAAAATCACGAGCTGAGCGCAGGGTTTACCTTCACTTATAAGGTCCAAAATGTGTGGCATGGCTTACAACTCTTGGAATATTTATCACTTGAGAACTCCAGCCACAGTATTTTTCCAACAGAACAATTGCGTTATCTGCTTAACGTGTGTGTGAGGGCAGCATTACACCCTAAGTCAACTAAGCCAACAAAACCCACCATGTGGACACAGCTATGCCAACAGAAGCTTTGCCCAGCCTGTATCATTCAGGGAGGTAGCGCAATTACATTGTCAGAAAAACTTGAGACAGATAATATTTAGAGTAGATAAGACTTGACTTAGATAGCCAATTTCAACACAGTTAACCTTTAGAAGAAATAACCATTTCAATGCTCAGAGTGCTTAAGAAAGAAGAGAGGAAAAAGCATATCCTGGAATTTTTCCAAAGCACTTTTTTTGACAGTAAGAGCAAGGGAGATGCTGCCCATCCTCCCAGGAAAAGCAAAGAATCTCAAACATGCAGAAGACAGCTTAGACAGGATGGATTCCCAAAGGTGTACCCAAACACAGAGACAAGTAAAGGACTTTTTTTTTTCAGATAAATATTTCAGATCCCAGATTACATGTGGTGATATTCTGCACAGTATCTTATATGGGTAAGGCAGCTCAAGAAATGGCAACTGCCACAGCAGCAGCAACAACTTCTATTTTCTGTATCACCTCAAATGCAAAGGCATAAAATAACACACATTCAGCTGAAAACAAAGGAAAAGTTAATACCTGGCTCCCTCATAATGCTTTTTACACATAAAATTCAGAGTATAATAAAGTCTTCTTTTCACTCTGTGAACTCTGAACAATTAATTCAGATCTTAGCCAAAGAGCACTTATTGGAAGAGCTAAAAAAACTGAATTTGGGCTTTCTCTTTTTCAGTCCTGTATCACTTTTGCTCAGAAAAAAAATATGCAAATATCATAACGAAAATCTATTTGTGTACTATGCACAGAGAAGCACTGCTATTACCAGGAAATAAGCATTCTGAAATGTCAGTTTACCTATGAACAGGAATACTTACTGAGTATAAAGAGCCAAAAGCATACAGTGTACAGATTAAACTCTTCAGAATTAAGCTTACTTAACTCCACACTACCCATTATGCCTAGCAGATCATTTTAGACAACACTCAGAAATGTGGAGATGTATCAAATCTTACCTTCTCGTAATTTTCTATCAGGATTTCAACGACGATATTCTGGAACTTCAGGTCCATGATGGCTGCTACAGTTTCTTCCTGTGGCCTCATTAAGGTTGGTCCAAATACTACCCCTAGATTTGCCACAGTCATTAGATTCCTCTTGGCATGCTTTGAAACACTTTTTGAAAAGAATTGAAGGAAAAAACAGGAAATAGGTTATGAAAAATTTCCATTAGTGTTGGAAACTGCATTCTACAAATGAAAACATGACATTTCCTTAATCTATGTTTTAGAAGTTTCTTCAAATAAAGTCTTACCGAATTCTGAAAAACAGAAAATCCATTCTTCCACTGGCAATTTAAAAACAAAAGCAGCCTCTTACTGAACTTAAATATATAAAACACACTTAGCCTTGGACCAGGGCAAGTGTGAAACCAACTTAAATTTGCTAACAGATCTCCACTATTCACTTTGCCAGAATTTGCAAAAAGAAAGTATAATGTTCCCTTTCTCACTTCAATCAAACCCTCAACTGCTGGCAGAACTGCTAAAATAAATACTTATACGGCTTCATTAACGGATTAGATTTCTGCCTTTCCCGCCAAAACATACACAGCATGAGTCAAATGTCTTGTCTGCTTTTGCACGTTTGGTTCTTGGTATTGTATATGACAGCATCAAGATGGGCTTCAGCTCCAGCCACACTTAACTAAGACCCTTTGTAGTTAAATGAAGGTAAGGGCAAGGCAGAAAAGCAGGGCAGAACACTTACTTCGCTAAATGTTTCACCAAAATTTCCAGCATCTCTTTGTTCTTTTCAGGGAGTTTATGGACCAAGAAGTGAACAGCATTAACTCGAGATTCAGGACTCCCACTTTCTATGGGACATAGAAATAAGTAACAATCTCAAAAAATAAAAATCAAATCCACAGAAACACAAAGCTTCTCTCACCCCTGCAAGCAAACATACTGCACACTTTGCTTCCCTACTTAAGGATGTCCAAACATAGCAATATTGAACATATGTGCTTTGTTTTCACAAGTAATCTTATTCTAGAACTATCAACTTATTTGCTTAATTTCTGAACTTATCTCCCAATCCACCTGCAAAAGGATGCCTTTGTTCATCTATTTTTAAAAAATGACAGATGTAGCTATTTTTTTTGTGGGATTGGACTCATCTGTTTATGATAATCCTGCAAGGTGAGGAGCAACGTTACTGGGTGCCAGAGCGGAACTGTGCTACATTTTAGCATCATTAACTGATTGTCCTCATCATTAGAATTCAGTTTTGTTGGTGCTATGCAGCTAATGATACTGCATTTATGCTACCTTGCATTGGAAACTGTGTGAGACAACACATGCAGAAGATTTGTATGCTCAGAAAGAGAAAACTGAATGACCTCTGAAGACACAGAAGAATAATCAAGTGAAAAAACTTCTCGAGACTACTATGATAAAGGGCTCTCAATAACAATGGCATCCCTCTCTAGTACAGTTCAGAAGTCAAGTAAAAATAAATATGGAACTTTATATTTTTGTGTGTTGCATGATGAATAATTTTGGCCCCTACAGATTTCTAGGACCCCTACTTTACACAGGTGAAAACAAGAATCTGTAAAAAATTAAAATAATCCCTCTTCCTATTTCTCAAAGTTGTATTAAATCAGAAAATTACATCTCAGTCATAGTAACAATGAGAGGAGCAGAAGTATTTCTCTTGCGGTTAATAATACTTAGAATAAGGTACAAGAAGAGAAAAAATTAGAAGCTACTCTGAATGCAAGAAGTTTTGACACCAGGACCACTCACTGGGTCCCATTTTACTCTAAGGCAACCTAGATTGTTAGTTGTATTTCATATAAAATACCACCACATATCCTCAGCGCATATTGCTACAGATTTTTCTTTTCCTTTTCTCTGCATATTGCTACAGATTTTAGGGTTGTTTTTCTATTTTTTTTGCAGTGAACACCCCTGCACAGATTGCAAAAAAAAAAGGCTACCAAAATGCAAACCATTTAGCTTTTAGTCAGCTAATTAAAATTCAGACAGCCAGAAAAACATAAGCCTTCTTTAAAGCAAGCCTATTTTACATATATGTGAAATCACAAACTCTAATTAAAGAATGGCTAAAGCACCTTAATCACAAAATACAATCAAGGCTTTTATAGTTTCAATCTACAGTGATATGTATAAAGAGCCTTGAAAGGAGACTCTTTTAATTTTGGCTTCTCCTCCCACTTCCAGTAGTTTCAGAGAAAAGGATATTCCTCACTATTCCTGGTGTTGCTGGTTTTCTATAACCAACACAGGAAACAACACTATTTTAAGTATACTGTAACACAGATCTGCAATGTTGATTACATTTCCCTCCCCACTACACAGAATCAACCCCTGTAAAAATTGTTTACTACCTATGAACACTGTTCTCTTTAACATGTAACTTCAGCTGAACTCCTTTCTTGCAAGAGATTATAAAATAGAGAAAGGAAAATAAATGAGAAACTGCTGGCAAAACTTCATAGGTCAAGAAATTATTTTAACACTTTCCAATACAAACAGGCAGACTCACCACTTAGGTAAGTATGTTGAATTTTGTTTAAGCACTTGGCCTCTAAGATGTGCTTTGGCAATTAATTTCATGGGCTAATTCTCATTTTGAGTTAAGGACCACAAGTGAACACACTCTGCAGTTCTGGAAAGTCATTACAGCAATCTGAAGAAGATAAAGCAATTGTCTCAGAGTTTATTTTAATTTTGCTTTCCATAGTTTGCCAGAAGTGCTACAGGCTGGGAAGAAAATCAGCTAAATATCTGTTTGATACTTTGCCAGAAAAATTTCTTACACAGTTTCTCTCCATCCTCTTCCAAAAATATTCCATGTACATTAGATACCATACAAGTGAACTACAAATGTTGTTGTGTCTTCTCCAAGTCTGTATTTGAACTGCCATAGCATAGCCCGGCCCGCTCTTCCCTTTCTTCTACTAATAATATACAAGGAACACGTTCTGGATACAGAACTAACAAGGCACTGAAAACAAGGGTCAGGCAGCTGTGCTCTAAGGATTCAAATCAAACTGAATTAGTCTATTTTCTTTTTCTAAGCTTCATACTCTTTATAAATGGTAGAAGAAAAAACAGTATCACAATCTAAGTAGATCGTTATCATTATATAATTAAAATAGTAAGAATGAATGTTTATAAAGTCTATTCAAAAGTAAAAATTGTGCTATGCTAAGACCATCACAAGTTTGTCTGTCAAGAGACACGTCCTATGTGACATACACTAGAACTGAATACTGGTTAATACCTATGTATTTTTAAAACATTTATTATTTCTTATTCACATATTTTTACTGGCTTGAAGAATTTTTCTGAAATTGTATTTGCAATGCACTACTAAAGCCACACCAGTACTATAAGAAAAGATTTCTATTTGAACTGCAGTCATATATTTACTGGCAGGAATGATGAATTCTCCATGCAACTCGTATGTCATCAGCGGCTCTGGAAGGCTTCTGTAAAACAAAGATGACATAAGAAATTTAGCTATATTCTTTTCCATCTGTATTTACTCTAAGCAGGAAAGCTTTTTACCATTCAGTAGTATAATCCCTGCACTGGAGGCAAGCATTTTTATAGTGGCCCTTGAATTCAACAATTTTCATCATGGTATTATCAGAAAAGTAACCCATTCACATAAGACACATTTCCAAATTATAACCCCAAGACTGTTTCTCAGATGAAGATTGTACACATATACCATGTAATTAATTCTTTGTTAAAGTTTTTAAAGTACAAAGAATCACAAGCCAGTGCCTTCCTAGAAAGTAAAAAGGTCCTAAAACTGTTCAGTTTGTGAACAGTAGCCACCCACAAATCAAAATTCTAAAGCATTTCAAATGGAGAAATTGAAAAGCTTAGTCATCAATGAAAAATGTACTGAATAATGGAAATCAGAATTTTAACATCAGAGTTAAAACCTTCATTTATTAAGTTGACTTTACTGATGCTTATGAAATACTGGAGTAAACACTCAGATGGGCAATACTATAGGCAGGAAATACTTCATCGTGCAGGTTTTTTTGTACTTTTTTTATTATTCTTTCCAACACTCCGTAAGAGACTTTTATCTGGGTAATAGTTTTTCATCATTCTTTGATAGGGATTGAAGTAATACTTTATTTAATAAAACCAGCAGATTAAAATAGTGTATTTGTGTGACACTGCAAGAGATACATAAAAGTTCTGTGTTCTTAGGAAATTTAGTAAAATATCTTGATCAGGAATCAGTCAAGCCATTGCAACACAAAACACATCTAAAAATTTTACTTTTAACACTCAAATTGGCATTACTATTGCACATAGAACAGCAGAGCAAGGACCAGAAGGAAAAGAGGAAAATATTTAACATGTCATTCTACCACATTAAAACACAAAAAGGAAAAAACTCTTTTAACAATTTTAGCTACCTTTCAGTAACAACTCTTAGGAAGTTTAATAACAATTCAGGTTTCTGAACCAACACTGAAATGTTTTTGTACCTAACACAAAAATGTTTTGGGGCTTACTTCATAAAAGCATAAGTATGAATGTTGCTAAATTTTTTGCTTCCCCCAAGACAACAAACAAACATGGTATTTACATACAAATTTGCACACAAATTTGCACAAAATAAACCCAAAGTACAGGGAAAATAAGCATTGTAGCTTAACATGTTGTATAAGACAATTACAATACAGAATTCATAGTCAAATAAATAAATGAATAAATGAGAGAGAGAAGCTTACCGCAGATACTGCTTCATAGCACTAGTAATTGTCTTCACCTCCCAATCTACAGAGTTTTCCAGGTCAACTTCATTGCAGGTTTTTGCATCTAGAAAATAAACAGAAGAGGCACGTGAAAAAGAGAATTCTAAGTCAATGTGCCCTGCGTGAACTGCAACTCATTGAACTTGATCATTACGGATTTGTTCACATGAACACAGAAGTAGTATGTCCTTCTTTTCTTATCAATACTAAGAAGATTGAATATCCAAACCTCTTTATAAATTCTATTTCCATATATTTTTTTTTTAAAGTATTTACTGCTGCTTTTTTCTTTAATGAAGGACTAAAAAAAAAAAAAAATCAATTTCATGTAAAAAGATCGCTATAGCAATTGGTATTTTCACACCTTTAATTAATCAGGAAGATGTACACAAACACAGAAAGATGTACAAAAACAGTTTCGAAAAACCACCCACTAAGCATAACATCTTTCCCTCTTTTCTTTCATTATTTAAAATGCAAGTACACTCAGAAATCTTTTTGAATTCTTCCCATAGTTTTGCTTGTGAGCTGTTATTTTGGACTGCTGGTGAAAATAGCTAAAGAAGTGCTGTATGACCCTCCTTACTCTGTAAAAATCTTTAAGAGGTGCTTCAAATGTAGAAGAAGGACTCTTCTCAATCAGTAGGTTTCTTCTACAAGATGGCCTGAATATTTCCTTTTCTTGATCAGTTTTAGCCAAAGGGAAAAAAAAATAGTCTGCTTGCTTGACCATTTCTAAGGTACACAGAGCTCCTCCCATCTTTTACCAGGTCAGTTAGTAGAGTCTTATAACAAGACAGCTTGAATTGAATGGCTGTATGTCTGAAGATAGAAGATTTTTTTGACAGAACACAGAAAACACCACAGCACACCAGAGTGTTTTGCAATTAAAAAAAAAATTCCCTTTTGGCCTTCAAACAGGAAGCAATATCTCGTTGACATAAGATGATTACATGTATATAGCTAAACTAACCCTATGTATTTGGTAACTTTTAGCACTTGAGCTTCTGTTCTTATACTTTATATATATTGTATACTTATATAATAATATAATATATACATATTATATACTTATTATATAATATTACATATATTATATACTGCTGCTACGTTTCCATCAGTCACTACAGTAAACTACAGCAGTAGCTGACACAGATTACGTGTTGACCGGTTCATACAATTCAGAATTCATTTGTTACTTTGCTTGTCAGACAAATGACAGAGACATGCAAAAAATCAAATTAGGATCCCTGATTAAAGGTGCAGTCCTTTTACTGGGACTAAATAATTCTGTTCTAAAGGCTGTGCCAAGCAATTATTTCTGTAACTGAATATTCTCCCTCATTATATCAATTATTTAAATCTCATTTTCAAATACAAATCAGATAACATTTTCTACCAAATTATTACCAGCCAACCACCATCCAAAATACTCAAGATTGTCTCAGGAAAAAGTTTCTTCTTTTTCTGCTTTTTAGCATGGTAGCTGTTTCTGTGTTCAAAGTCTCTTTTTTTGAGAAGAAAACCTTTCTACTCAATTAATTAAGAACTGCCATCACATCAGAAACTAGTGAAATCTATGTGGGTTCTCCTACTAAACCACTACAGGCTTTAAATAACTGCTTCATAATCATCAGTGTCCTTTACAGTCAAAGGATGCACTAAGTTACATGAAATTTGTTGATGAATTTGAGGAGGAAAATAACAAGTGTCTGGATTCTAAATGCAGCCTCTTAAAACAAAAAATAGAAGGCATTGATGAAGTATTTCATTACCTCTTGGGGGGGAGGGGGGAGGGAAGCAAACCAACAAAATTTGTCCCTGCTACCAACCCCAAACATTCCCTACTTTGACCATAGAAACCATCAAGACTTAAAAGACATTTCTTCACTTTTGGTTTGACAGTTGCCCTACATAGCTCTGTGTCCCATCACCCCATGTATTTGTTCCTGCTTCATTTTTCCTGCTACTTCAAACATCTCAGGCCATTACATGAACTAAAATTTCAACTGGAATTTCAAACTGACTCTACTAGTTTTCATGCTACTTGTTCACATAGCAGCCACTGTGCACTGAATGGCAATTTTACGCATATAAAAATAACCAAGCACATTTATGGAACAGCCTTTGACAGATCAGCTCTAAATTTTATGCAAATCTTTCTGACAATAAGGGAGATAGGGTTTATAAAAACAGTCCAGTTCACTAAACTAGGTTAGGAGGAGACTCTCTCTGCTTTCACATGCAATATGCCCACTGGAGGAATGTATGCATTTTGAAAAGGCAGAGGTACCTGAAAGTCATCATCTACAACATGTAATGTCTGGCATTTTTCACACCGGGCAGTATCAGAAATCAAAACTGAACTCATCAGTAGAAACTCCAAGTCCTTAGCAGCTACTTCACCACAAGCAAGGGTCTGTATGAAAGCTGACCTATGTAGTAGTTTGTATGGAATCTCTGTAGGCAGCTTGTATGAAACGAGCTGCATCAGCTCTGTAACATAGATCACAGACAAAACAGGAATTGGTCCCCGATGAATTGCAAGAATTGAGCCTCCCAACAGCTGACAATTGCTTATGCCAGTTTCCCATAACACTGGAATCCTTAACTCTCTATCCCTGATTACAATGAGCTATCAGATTAACATTTTCCCTTGAAATGTAATGAGTGCTTTCCTTACCAACCACTTCACTTCAATTTGGACAATATTGTTGCTGGATAATACATCACCACAGGACAATGCTAGTTACAAGTAACTCCAAGGACTAAGCTAAATGCAAAATTAACTTTTTTTTTAAAGCAGAATTGTGTATTTGTTTGCTGAGACTCATTTTACACTATATTTTTACATTAAAGATGATAATCTGTGTATTCATAGTATTACAAAAGTATTTATTGGTTTCTCATACTCTTGACTTTCAAATGGTTTCTCATGCTCTTGACTTTCAATGTACTTTCCAAAATTTTATAGAAAATATTCTGAAAAAGAGACAAAACTGCGTGCTGTTACGTCCCTGGTTACCACTGGGAAGACTTTCTTTGCACTTTCAGACTGTGAATCTCATGGTCAATGATAGGTTGCTTAAAATACTTTGAAATCTTATCAAACAATTTAAAATACAGAAAGTTAATATGAGGGTTTTTATGATTCTGAAAAGATCTTTCATATAAAAGAGTATCTAAGAGTATACCCAGAGACAAAGGATTAAAGATTAATCAGTCATTTTAAATTCTCTGTACCAGTGTATATAAAAAAGAAACCTTCTTTATTCTTCTCTGAGGACAGACAGATAAAGAGCACAGACAGGATCACTTTCAACAAATCATCAGAAAAAGAGCACCTGCTTGCACCCTAACTTTTTTCTGTTCAGTATTTTGCCTCATTCTGATACCACTGTACTCTTCCTACTTCAAATAAAAGTATATGAATCTTGGGAATGACAAAAAGTGTTTCTAATTTTAAAAAATAACTGAAAGCAGATGCTGGAATCCCCAGTAAACTCTTCCAGCTGCTACTGAACCACTGGCAACCTGAGTCTATTTAATTTGGATACCACTAATGGCAAAGAGGAAAATGCTCCTGCCAGACCTGCACACCCAAGCTAAGCCAGTAAGGACAAAACTGGAAAACATCTTCTGATACCAAATGCATTTAATCGAGACTCTCTGAGTGATAACTCATTGTTCTTCCTATGGTCAATGGCTAAGGATGGTTACTGTTTATTGAAGCTAACTCCAACACAGATAAACAACCCTGAGAATCTGTTACAGATCAGTCATGTCTACTAATCTCAGTCCGTATTTCCAAAACGAGTCTCCTTCTACAATACTTTAAGATACTGGCAGGTTTATGTGCACTAATGGAGAACTTCAGGGTGCTGTTAATATTGATTAAAGGAAGATACCATAAATTAATATTTAGCAAGGTCATTATGACAGATTGATATGACACACAGGTCTTCAAGCCCGATGTCTTATCATTTCTGAAGAGACAGGCTGCTTGAAAAAAATAAAGAAAGGAAAAGAAAAAGTCTTACAGGTGGCACTGAACTGACAGCAGCATATAATATAAAAGCGCTTTGTCATTCACATAATGTCTGGGGTAATGAAATGAATTCACTTTCTGGCTTCCTCCAGTTTGCAGTGCCAAAGAACACTGTGTTATCAGCACAGATGGAGCATGCATGGTTCTGGAGAAGAGCCTGGTGCAAACTGCAAACAAGCTTCTTTGCATACCAATGAATCCCTGAGAATCAGACCTTTGCTGTCAAGTGACAGGTTTGGAAGCTCTATAAAAATGAACTAATCCCAGTGGTCTTGTCTGACTGCATGTACTGTCAGTGCTCAGGACAAGAAACTGGGAAACACAGCACATCTTGCAGTCATGGCTACTACTTTGGTGAGAGATATCAGGCAGATGAGGGGTTTCATCCAGGTGCCAATACTACTTCTGCCCCCCTCTAGGGACAGCAGAGTGGCAAGAGAACTACAGTCACTGGGATTAAAGATGCATCAAAATTTCCAGAAAGAAAAGGGGGGGGAGGTGTTTCTGAGAATAATTTTATGAATCAAGGAAAAAAAAAAAAATCTTAAAAGCTACACATGGATAAATAGGTAGAAAAGAGTCCAAGATGTCACCCACATGTAAGAGCTATACTACTAAGTTTATAAAAACAAATACTTTCTCCATCTGTCTCCCGCCTTGGCACACATTTATTATTAATACATGTATCATATTCCTCCTCTTAAACCAAGGAGCTCTCTGCCAGTAGGCTTAAACAACATGTCTTATTTTGCAGAGTGATTAAAGACACGCACGGGCATGTACACCTGTACATCTTGGACAAGGGAGAAGAAACTTCAAATAACAAAGCAAGGAGCTTCAAACTTTCTTGAATTTGGTCTTTTGAATTTTCTGATGAGACTTAAGGTTTAGGCTGCTTTCATCCCACTAACATCAACGTTGCACAAAGCTTATGATTTGCTCCTACACATCCCATAGTAGTTCTCAGAGTTTATTACTACCAACTAATCTTGGTCTTGCTAAACTAGAAGAACTTACAATGATATGAGGATTATTTGCACGGACTAAAACAAACTAGATTTGGCCAATATATATAAAGAACAACTACAGACAGATGCTTTTAAAACTAAATATTGACAGCAAAAGAACATGAAATAAAATATTTAAAAAATGATTGTAAAATAGAGGCATACCCATCAACAAACTCAGAAGTCTCTGGACCTTTGAACTCACCCCCACAACTCTGTACAATCCTTGGTCATTTATACCTGTCATGCAAAAGAAAAAAAAAAAAAAGGGTAAAGGATCAATCACAGTCAAATTTAGCAATAATACTTTGGCCTGGGCAACAAATTCTCCTCAAAGACAGACTACATCATATTAACACAGTCATGAGAACAACATTACAAATAAAGTATTGCAAGAATCCTTTTGTTGTTCTGCATTTTTAAGGTAAGTACATATGGCTTTGATAAAGATTTCATGTACCTCAATTCCACTTCAGAAACTGGGAGTATAAGCAAACAGGGACAAATATTTGCTTCAGAAATAATAAATAAATAAATAAAATCACTGTCTATTTCCAGTGGTTTTAAATGACATTTTGGAAACATCAGCATCCACATTCTAATAATGCTAGAACTGAACCAACAAACACTACATTATTTTTTCTTTAATAAACTTAATTTTGGGGTTTTTTTTTCCAAATATGTGGCTGACAAAGAGTTTGAATAAAGCAAAGAAAACTTAAGCCTATTCCCAGTCCTTAAAACCAACGCTTTTTCAAGTTTGTAAATGCTTTTCATTTAAGATACAAGGCCTCAGTCCAACCCACTCTGGTCCACAGACCAGCTATGGCCAGAGGCACCACTACACAGGTTACAGAAATCCGTACTTCTGGTTTCGCTTGGGCTGAACACAGCAGCCATCACCAGCATAATATTTTCAGTCCCCTACTCCCATTTCATGTAGATGCCGCCAAACCGCTTTCCTGTCATTCCTCTGCACCCTTCTGTCCTCTCACACACAGTCACTTCCTTCCCCTGCTTTTGCCTTCCTTTACCATACTCAGTTTTATTCCCAGGAAAGTAAAACTAGGAATATAAATGGAAGACAAATGGGAGGGAGAGAATGGGCAGGGAAGGAAAAGGACAAGATAAGCTACGCCTTTGCCTGGCATGTTGTTTCAGAGCCCATATGGTGGGAGGTAAAATATTACAGTCCTGAAGCTGACAGAGATGCTTGAGAGGCCACATAATAAGCAGTCATCTGCAAACACCACCATACTCTACCTCTATATCCACATTGGCTCAGAAGAGTAGAAATGCCACAAAATACCTGTGTTTCTTCTCCAAGGAAATCTTTTCAAATAACAGATTATGTGGTATTCTTATTAAAAATATCCTCCAACAAAGGAAGACTTATGGAGAATTCCCAGTTTCAATACCACAGTGTTCCAACAGAGAAAGAAAATTAAGACCAGTCATATGAGAAAAAGTTTCTTCCCAAATAAATATTAGATGAAGGATGTAAAAATCATTAGCCTTTTAATGAATTACTGTCAGACACAACCATAATACACAGCAATAATTCTCAAGACGGTGGAGAGAACTTCGCATTTTCTACCTCCTCCTCCATCTGCTTAGCCTTGCGACATCTCATTCTCCTTCTCTCACCCCCTCCTCTTCCTCAGACAGTCTGCAGCCTCCTCAGCCATCCCAGACCTCTGAGAGCCTGCCGAACTCCTCCCTGTCCCAGTAGGGAGCTGACTGGCTACAGCAGCAGCTTCTGTTTCTCTCCGTTACTCCACCTGGTGCAAACCCAGCCCTTTTCCTTCCCTGGGATGCAGGCACCACTGTAATGATGCTGAGTCGTAAGCTAAATGTCATCTTCAGAGCTGGCTCAAATTAACAGAATAAGCCAGATCCCCAGTATTTCATCTGTGGTCATAAAAAACCACAACTCTAGAGTACTGTCACATTTTAGCTGTGCGCAAAAGGATCACCACAAAACTGTTATGTGTCCGCAATACTATTATTCTCAAAATATGATGCTATCAACCGAACCAAGTAAGTTTTCCAGTGATTCCCAGAACAAGGGTGTGATAACATGCTGTCCACCACTTCAAGTCTGCCAACACTAATAATAAATAAATAAATAAATAAACATAGTCCTTGATTCACTCCAAACAGGGATACACTACAAATCTGTCCTGAGAGCAGCAGTTCTTTTTCACTTCAAATTTCTCAGAGGTGTCCAGGAAAAATTCTGGTACAAAACTAACACCATGCTTTTGAATGCTCTGCCAAAATGCATCACACTTTTTTTTTATACAATGTCCTCCACTACTTTTAGTACCACAGAACAAGCCTTCTGCATCACATACAAGAAGCCAAAAAACTGAAGAAAGACCGTCGCAGACAAATACAGCTCAGGTTTTGCTTACCTCAGAAGTTATTTTGTGACTTCCTCTGCTTCTAACATTAAAACTAGGGAGAACCACACCGTGCTGACCCCAAGCATACATTTACAGACTTAAGAGTAGTAATTACAGAACCTACTGCTCAATATTAAAACAGAAGCAATATGCAAAAGTCTCTGAAATTATGGCAGTATTGAAACTAAGACAATCCTCCAGCAATAACCGTGAGTCTCTGATAGTAATTATCAGATAATTGATCAGTTTCAAATTCATCAACCTGAAAAAAGCACAGCTAATTGCTAGCAGACACCGAGAAGTGCAAAGAGGAATTAGTATTTCAACAGAGTTTCCAATGACACCTTTAAACATACTTTTAAATGGTGTTTTATCTAAAATACACAGAGCCGGTTTGAAACTGTACTATTTCTGATTTGATCTGCACACTTCAGATCTTCAGCACATCCGAGACTGATAACATTTGGCATTTACAGAACACAATTGACAAGATGAGTCATTGCAAGGAATAGCTTACCACTGACTGCAACGTGGAAGGGTTCAGACGCTGTGTCTGCCGGCTCAACCAGTCACTATTGGCAACTTTGAGCGGTAAAAGCCCCGCAGCATAATTTCCGTCATATTTACATTATCTCAAGATGTTTGGCTGTCTGATACCGGAATTTGGCACAGGTACACAATTTGAGAGATATGCTTTGAAAAATAAGGTATTGTAAGTAAAATGGTAATTTATACTATTGATAAGCAGGGTGTGTATGCAAGTTTACTTTGTAGCTGGCAGTGTACATGTGGCTGCCACAGACTAGTAATATAGCTGCAAATACAACTTTTTATATCAAACTCCACAGTACAGAAACAGGCATACAAGTGACCCTAAATTCAAGGTAACGCCAGATTTTTTTCCTACATGAAAAGGTTCTCTACTTCCTCCTCACCATCTTCTTTCTCCCGAGCAGACAGACTGGGCGGACAGCTCAATGCTGCCATCTCTCTCTGCAGCTCAGATTAGCAGCTCTGATAGTTCTAAAATAAAACGAATGCTGCTCTGGCAAACAATTACCTACAACATCCTCACAGAAGTTACAACCGACTACTCACACACAGAAACACACACCGAGTCTTTACTACCGGATTAAACATCTCTGATGTTTCTATAAACGTTTTATCCCTTTGTATTATTCTCGGTACAGAATTATAAATAAAACACTCCAAACGGAATCCCAAAATGTTCTCTCAGAGACAAAACATGGGTGCACATCCAAGTAGCATTGTGCTCAGTATGTGAGAGACAGGCTGTCTATCTTGATGCCTCAGAGTCTCCTACCAGGTAAAGCACAGCCCATGCCTCATAAGGCAATGTTGAATCAGAAGCTTACACGCATTTTAACCAAGACACTGCCTTTGAGTCTTCTGTTCATTCAGAGCAAATAATTTCCTTCTTGGCTTTGTAAGAGAGAATGTAGCTGAGAAAAAAATAACCAGCCATTGACAAGTTTATGTTCAACATCTCTGTTATGCTCTTCTCTCTCTGAATACCAGACTTTTTCTGCTATGACATGACAAGACTATTCTCAGTTTCCACCCACACTAGACTGTCCTCTCTTTCCACCCACGCCAACCTCACACCCATTATGATTAAAAGAGATAAAAACATGGCACGCAAGCACAGTCCCTGAAGAGGCATCTGTCCTGTTTTCTTCTGGTGAACATAACTTGCTTTTGATGTGTTATCGTTAAAGTAAAATAATCAAGTAAAAATTGTTTTAAGAGCAAGTATAGGTATAAAATCTGCAGCCTGAAAAGATGCATTTTTCTTCATCATAAAACTATCAGGCCAAAGCCTTCTGAGGCAAACAACTGAATGTTCTCCTTGCCCTCCGTTTGTTTAGATCACCAGACATTAGCAGAAGGTCCTGCAGAAAACAGAACCTGATCCTTTGGGAATTCTTCAGTTAGCCGCATGGACGAAGTCAGGATTTTGTTTGTTAGGATTATTTTATTTTTTTAAAATGCAGTTGATGTTAAGTTCAGTATTTCTAAACACAAAACCATCAACAACTGCTTGAAATGCAATGGATGAATCAAGTTCATTGAACCAGAGCTATGTGGATGGCTGAGCTCCTGGAAGGTAGTACCTCACCTAAATCCATTTCTGAATCCCTAGGAAATGAAATATTTATTGAATACTGGTCATTTTTTTTTTTTTTCCTTAGGTACTCTCCAAAACAAAATTAACAGATAGAAGTCACTCTGGTAGTAACTACCACAAAGCACTCTACTGACTGCGGGTCTTACAAAAGCTGTGTACAAGGGACAGTGAAGTTGCAAGGTCTCCAAAAGAAAGGAGATACCCCAGCTAACTTCAGTAGCTTGAATTCTCTTCCAAGTATGCTCCAGGGCAGATCCCACTATAGGGACACATGCTTCTAATCTATGCAAGCTTATCATGCCTCTTGAACAACACATATATTTTGCACCTTTTCACATGCTCCTAAAGCAAGGCATAAAGAACAGACTGGACTTGAACCACCATTCACTTTAACCTACCTGCCCACAGCCATAAGAAGAAACCCCAGATCTAAACCATATTTTTTCCAAGTAGCCACTTTGTGAAGTTAACATAACTTCCATAGTTATGGTCTTGTTTCACTTTCCTTGCAGGGTATCAAAGAAAGAAAGAAAAAAAGACTACTTGAAGAAAGCTACTCAAACACACCTATAAATAATAAACAAAACATAGTGCACTCCCCATTGCGTGAGCACGATTCACGAGGTGTGGTAAGGTAACCAGTTACCGTGCTGTAGACCAAAACAAGCCCTCCATTACACAGCCACGTGCTACCATTTTCATAAACTCTGCCTCAGCCAGCGCCAAGAGAAGATCCGCTCTATATCAAAGCAGGGTTTTACAGTGAAAGCAACTTATCTGCACAATACCAGATTTATCTGCAATGTTTCCTGGTTGAACTATTCAGATTGTGAATGCCAGTAACTGTGATTTTTGAAGTGATGAGGCAGGCAAACCTTACTTGAAAAATATTCAAAGGAACAGCATGAATAAAAGTAACACCAGGTAGAATATGGTCCTCTCTGGAATAACACCTTAAATGCATCAGACTAGACCGATGCAAAAAAAGTCCAAGAGAAAAAGATACTGGATTCTTATTGCTGTTTAAATGCCAAATTCTCAGTATCACAAAGGCTGCTTGGTCTTACTAATAATATTATATAGTAACTGCACACATGGAAGACACTTTTAAGACAGCAAATATCACCATCCCATTCTTCTGTTCAGCTATATTATTTAGGCTGCACTGTGATACAAAGACAGATATAAATGTTCTGCCTTGTGTAGTGCTAAATCTCTAAAAAAAAGATGTAATTCTTGAAAAACTGTTAATCTTGTCTTTGGGAGCAAGAAGGAAGGTCAACAACTTAGGAGAAAAAACTCACATAGAAATTTCAACATCTCTTAACAAACCAAGAAATACAACGTAACTAATTACCTATTTTCATCTCTTCACCTCTTTAAAATAAATAAAAACAACCCCAAAAAACCCCACACAACCCACAACCGAACAAGCAGGTCCTCCACACAATACCACATACAGTGCTGTGAGCCTCAGTGTGGCTGGTCACTCGAGTTTTCAGCATGTCCATACAAGGACTGTTGTCTCCTTATATGGCAGCAGTATCAAAACCTGGTATTATCCAGTGCCCAAGTTACACAGGGTCTGTGACACGGAGTCCCTCTACAGTCATAGCCCAATTACTCCACACATACTGTCTGCACACTGACCTCTTTCTTCTATCTCCCGTTTTGGAGGTGCAACAATGAGCATATGCAATGGTAAGCCTGACAGCACCCTTGTCTCTGATGTAAGATTCACTCCACCAAAAGTACTTTAACACTTTTTATTATTCCCCTGTCCACTCAGCTCCAGTTCCTCTGTCTAAAGTGACTAAACTGAAAACCTCCATTCCAAGTTCACAAATGGAATACTACAATAAATTACTCTGTTCCAACAGTAAAGGTTCAGGAATTGTCTACAAGACATGGGGATTTTTTCTCAGCTGTTGTGCACAAACATTGTCTTCCTTTGTCAAGAGAGGTGTTATTACTCCCTTCTGAGCACTCCTTGAAAACACATTTCTTGAGGGAGAGCCATTTATGAAAGGCTGGGATGGGACAGAAGTTCCTGCTCTGGTCAGTGTAGTATCTACCATGTTAAGTCATCCCCAGAGATCTACAGGTGACCAGGCAACACCAGTCTTCTTCAAAGAGCAGACCAGCTGCTCCAGCCCCTCCACCATCAGGTAGGCTTGATCATTACCTCGTGTTTCAACAGCACTGATGCACTTTTTGATGATGGTGAACCCTATCTTATCCAATTGTGCACCTACAAGAAAAAAAAAAAAGTTTTAAAAGTTTTAAAATGCAATTAACTACATTATCTCTTCCACTGAAAAATAAGGCTGGACTTAATCACATGGGTAGTGCTTCTCAGGCAAAACTGTAAATATTCTGGAATGGGAATATTTCATCACTTTTTCTAGAGAAAATCCTCTTTTCTCCTTCAGAGCCCTGCCTAGCCCAAGTAAAGGCTCATTCTGGTGGTAGTGGCTTCACTAAATGTGTTCACAGCAGAAGCCTGTGAAGAATGGGATCTCTGATTAGGTACATATGTTGGCAGATACAAAACAGAATTTAACAGTACTTACAGCAACATCGACAACATCTGAGAGTTAACCAAATGGGACAAGGAAGTACTTATGATGAAAAAACATAATCATCAACAGCAGGGTTTTTACTGTCTCCTACACTAAGCCAAAGAGATTCCTACACTAGAGGACACATGTAAATCATTTCACAGCACTTAATGATCCGACTACATAAAAGCAGATGCATGAACAGGACAACAGTTGAGACCTGGCATTCCTTTGTTGCTCCTATCTTAAGTTTTTTCTTCACATCAAAACTTCCATTTAAAAGCTTATACTGCAAAACTGCCCTTCCCCCAAACATCTGGCCTTCCTGCTGCTGGGGACTTGATTTTACACCAGAAAAATAAAAATCCATGTAAAAACTTCTACGAATAACACCGGGATCCAGCTTTAACCAACTATTTAATAAATAAATAAACCACACAAAAATACCCCACACAAGCATAAGCTGCCTGATAATGCCAGAGGAATAACTGTTTTCACTCATACACTTTATTAACAGAAGAAAGCTAACATCATTTAAAGGAAGCCATCTCCTCTACTTCCATATTATGGTTTACATTTTAAATAGAGGCATTCAGGTTTTTTGCTGACCTTTATGTTCAGCTGTGACTGCTTTCAAAACCATACTTATGCATTAACAGACATGTACACAAAATCTGGATTAAGAAACTGTGATGTTTCATACGTACAAATTAACCCTTTTTTGAGTCCATTTCAAGCATGAAGTAACTTGGCAAAACCAATCGGACTGTTTCTCTAGCTTATGTCCAGTTCTACAGTTCTTATGTATGCACTTAACTGCATCACTGGGAAAACCCATCAGTTACAGAATCCGCAAAGCAGATTCAGAACTTGGGATTAAAAATAAAATACTTAAACTACATTGGATCCACAGAAAAATTACCTTTGCCTTTCTCAATTGTAAAATGTTAATAAAAAAAAAATCAGGTTTACTAGTAATTCAAATACTTACTTCCCTCTCGTTTTGCATTTGCTCTATTCAAATTGATGAACAGCTAATGCAGAAAAAGTAAAAACACACAGATTAATTTCAAGAATTTTATGAAACCAAAAACAAGACACCCCCAATCTTAAAGCCCAGTAGGTACAAATACAGCTGTTTACAGCTAGAACATACCACCTCTAACTACAACAGCTCTAACAGCAGGCCCAGAGGTCTGTGCTCCCTCAAAAAGTAGATAACTGCACTTTTAAAGGAGGGAAATTTTAAAAAATTCTCAGCAAATACAGTTCCTTGGGGAGCAGAACAATGTCACAGCAACTGAAATTAACTGTGATTTACGTGCTCCATGTTCCTATGCTTCTCTGCCAGCTAACCTCCCACAGTTCAAGTTCTCTCACAGCACTGTGAACTTCTCTGATGAATCCTGGGAGATATGTCCCAGCTTGGAATTCCTAGAAGTTGTAAACTTACCGGGGAGTCCAGTTCAGACAACATGTGATAGTAATAAACACCTCTGCAGATGAAACGAGATTTTTACAACAATGCTGTCAATAAAACCTACTGCCAAAATCGCCTGTAGCCAACTACTGAGGATAGACCCATAACTGTGTCACTGAGTAGAAAACCCCATTATTTTTGGCCCATAAAACCTATATAATATTTATGATTGTAAGAATAACCTGCAGTGTGTTTCAGTCCTGCAGTTCAGGCCCATTTCCTGATGTGAACCAAAAATTAGGCAAATTCCCCTTTGCAACAACCTGATTCCCATTGACCTTCTTTTCACTCTAGTTTTAAAAAAAACCAAATAGCCACATAACTAACTCAGAAAAGCCCTGCCACTGGAATGCAGGATGTCAGCGTAAGGCAAGTGGACATGCCTATGCTGGACAGTCTAGAATACCAATATCATCATGAGATGGGAAACCATTTATAAAAATCAGTGCTGTAATTACAATGAAAAATATACCAGCATTAGCAGTTATCTACACCAAGCTTTACCAAGTTACTCATCTCTCCTGAGTTTTATTTCAGTTTTATTCTTTCTTCATTGAACCTATCATTTTGCAAACTACATAAACCAAATTTATCAAAGTTTACATGGAATCAGGAAGCAGAGGGTGAGAGAATTTCTCCATTATGCTATAAATTAATATTTAAAAGAATTATGCTTACAGCTTCTTTTCCATCCAAGGCTTCCATCCATAGCTTCCTGTCCTCCTCAGAAAACGCCTGCATGGTCACAGGAACCCCAGGCCTGCAAGTGTACCAACCACACAGAGTAACTGTACGCACCCGCAACTAAAAAAGTCTTGTCAAATTCTACTTCCGACTACAAGGAAATCCCATTGTCCTAAAATGCAGGGTTGGTTGGTTGGTTTAATTACTGAACACTGCTCAACTGTAAAATAAAAGGTATAGAATTGATACAGACAGTAGAAAATAGGGAGAATAGGGAGGACAAAGGAAAATGTGAATGTAACGTGCAAACTATTTGAAGTTGCTCATTCTTGATAGCTTGTTGATTCCAGCACTTGCTGGGAGTCGCTGAGTTTTCTGAATTCTAAAGAAACTTGCTCTTGCCTTGCCACGCTGTTACACAGAAATTGGCTTTTGTCAATTTAGTCAATGTCTTCTCTTCAGCTTTAGAGTGACAATGATTATAGTTCTCCAGTAAATATCTTATTAAAGAATAATCAAGTCTTAATACAATATCTCATTACACAACTCAACTGTTACAACTTTCCTAAAAAGCAGGGACAGACAACTGTGGGACATAAGGATTAGTGAATAGAGATTAACATAAATCTACTTTTGTGCTTCTATAATAGGAAACTAAAAAAGAGTAATTGTGTGGCTCAGCATGGTGTACAAAGTAAGGAGAGTTAAAAGCAGAACAAGTTATTTGGGTAATTATTTTTCTGCAAATTAAAAATCATTATATTGAGCCTGCTAATATTTTTGACAAATTTGTAAATCTCATTATATAGAGATGGATAGAAACAGAGAACTAATTCATAACATTCTCTCTCTTTTGACTTAAATCTGTCTTCAAGTGCTAAAAGAGCTGCAAGGGAAAATGTTACCTAATAACAACAGCACACAGAAAACCAGTACAAATCCCACTTTTACTTAAAACTCAAGTCTACACACCATGTTCATATTTTTACAATTAGAGACATTTCTAGTTCGTTTTCACCTTGCCGTAAATTTTATCAAAACACACAATTTAATTGCATCATAAAACTCTATAGGTACAAATATAACTCAAAATCTCCTTTCAGACAACACATGGACACACCCTTGAGCAAACCAATCTAAACACAGGAGCCCCAACCATAACTGGCATCAATCAAGCAAGGCATTCTCTTTTGGTCAAAGTGAGGAGACTATGAAGTCATGAAAATAGAATCTCTACTATTCTCAGCGACAGACATCGAGCTCTTGGAGTGGGTGAGTGAAGCCTTGCCTTAATTTCTACAACTAATAACCATTATGACTAAGACAAGATAATACTGGTGCTAGTAATAATAATCAAAACAGCTTCTCAAGCCCTGACAGCTTTTTTTTTTTTCCAGTGCAAAGTGGTCTGCTAGTAGCACAGAGCTGCAACCATAATAAACATGCAAACTTAATCACTAGGTAGAAAAGAACACCCTAAGTAATTGCCCGAATTAAAAAGATTTGTGTCTTTTTTGTGTCTACTTTCTTTTACTAGTTGAAGTTAAACCCAAATGAGCTATTTTCATCCCAGGCAAACTTTTCTTCTTTTCACTAAAACTCAAACTGTCAAGGTATCAAAGAGTATCAGCTAGACACAATACTTCAAACTCAGTACATGTAGCATTAAATATTGTCCGTCTTCAAATTAAAGCCAAAAGAGACAAAGTCTTCCCTCCTCCTTGTCCTGTATTGCTAAAATTAAAATGTAAGTAGTATTTCAGAAGGATAATGGTCTGTATGAAGAGAAAGTCCTTTTCCTACCCCAGAGGACCTCTGCTGTCTCTTAAGATTTAAATTTCTCTATGCTGACCACTAGTCAACTCAATCTAAGCATGATGGAATACTAGAAACAGAAAAAAAGATCACTTTCTAGAGATTTAGCCAGGATCTTACTACTCTCAGAGCTTATAGCTGTAAGTCTAAAAATTTAAAGAAGAAAAGAATCATCTCAGCTTTCTTTCTAAATGAAAAATCCATAACTATTCAGCTAGCTCCAAACTGTGCTCAAGTCACACATAAAAGCTGAATATTTACTATTGAACAGTCCTTCCTAAAATTTTACAGTCTCGCCTCCTTCCACAGCAGAGGAACAAAGAAAATCCCACAGGCAGCCATCAACCTGTATGTTATTTTTTAACTTGGACAAGCCGAGGGATAAGTGTGCCCTGAACTGATACCAAGGAAACAAGCTAACGGCCTGCAGCACAGTGCTAATCTCCATGGGAACATTTCAGCACTACACACATATATTATTAAAAGAAAAATGTCTGATATCAAGGTCACAGTGGACCAGTTGTGTCTATTATATCTGGACAGAATGATGGATTAGATTCTTCCCACTTTTATCAGAGAGAAGAATGAAAAAAATGTTTTGCAGGATCAAGGAAACGCTGTTCTCCATCCACCTCTGTTCAAATTCCCGATACCCTGCTGAGCAGAGATGACAAACAGGGGGGACAGCCTGACATTTCTCATGGTACTTTTTTAAGCAACTTTATTAGACTCAGTTTGAAATCTGTTATTAATACTGACCAATACACTGACCCAAGAGGAGCTGATGTCAAGAGTTTAAATCTTTACTCAAAGGAGTGTTGGGACACAGTGTTAGAATAGTTAAGCCACATCCTCCTCCAAATCAAAAATTCAAGTTCAAACCAGGCTTCAGACTTGTGACAAACGCCACCGAAGCTGTAAATGACTATCTTGTCATCTGCCATGGGAGCTGGAAGCTTTCAGATGCAGTGGTAGTTTCACATTGCTTTACCTGTTGCTTGTTACAGAAACGGGCACATCTCCAGCAGGCCAGTCTGACTGGCCACACAGGCTACATGTAAGCCTCAGGCTGTGCAAGTGCCTATGACCCTTACCCCAGACGTATTTACAGACCACTAGCATCATCACAGGGCAGAGGAGCCTGACAGCACTGGCCATGCTGCATTTAAGCTGAAGGGCACTGTGAATTCAATTGGAAAAAAAAACCCAAAACCTGTAAAACTTAAAAGACCTACTACAAGACAAATTAGAATGTAATTAATTGGTATAAGTAAGGAGCAAGTGTATTGGTTAAAAACGGCTCAGAAGGGGTAGATGCAAATACTCAGCAACAGTCCACTCATTTATATCTAGCATTTAATGTTAGATATGATCCTGTTCTGCACAGATGCAATCTGCACCACGTGACACTACCACAGCTTTATTTGCAATGCCCTATTAAGTTGGATTCTCTCACCTTCATAAATGAAGGCTTCAATGTTGACAAAAAGCAATACTGATCATATTTTAAGATTCTTTTAGCAAAACAAGCAAGCAATTCTTCTCTTTTGAAATAAAGCAACGATATAATGGTGTTTCAAAAAGGAAAGGGCAACAACGTTCAAGATGCACTGTATGATTATACCAGATACAAAAAGCCTCAAAGTCCTGATAATCTTATTTTCAGCCTGAGAATCCAGCATAACCCCTCGGAAATGTGTCATTTTGGAAAGTAGGCTTGTGATGCAATATGGTAATGCCTGTATGAATTATTACTGCACTTGTAGTCTTTCACTATGGCCCTACGTACTTCAATTTAAGCCATGTTTCTCACTAGGATAACAGCAATTCATCAGAGTTCCCCTAACTTTTTCTATGCTTTTCTCTTACGTGAGCTCAAGGCAATATCTACATTTCAGCATAGATCTTCCCTGCTTCTGCTGCACACAACTGAGGTAAAATTCAGTGAGCCATGGCAGTGCTTGGCTGCTCCTCCAGTGACAAACATTGAAAAAAAATAAGAAAACACAGCTGTAATATTACGGTAACATTAGCTACTACTTGGAAAGTGTCCTTTCCAGTGTGCTTCATGAGCTTACCTGTCTGAAGCTTCTAAGTCAAAACAGAAGCGCCTGTCTATGGTATCTGTATTTCTTTTGGTGCAGTATGTAAGGATGAAGAGTTCCTCGTCACCCTGGGAAAAGAAAGTTTTTATAGGCTTGATCCAGTAATTGAAAGCTTCAGTAAGCCAGCTATTCACATCAAATAAGGTAAATTTACATTAAAATAATGGCAAAAGCTAGATGGAAAACTGACACTTGGAAAAGAATTTGCTGATGGTGGCTGTTCAGGTCTCTACAGAACGTGCATACATTCCATGGTTCTTTATGGGACATAAATGGAAAAATACCGAGTCCATTTCAGCTGGTACTTTACAGCATGCCACAGTGCCATGGTAACTTCAACTAACAAAAATATTTTGCTATTAAGATTTTGCACATGTTACAATATAAGCACACAGTGAGTGCAAGAGGCTTCTTCCTCTTGATGTCAGACACAGCAATCTCCATAGCAAAGGCTATTGCTACAGCAACTAGAACAAGTGTGTGTTCTTTACTCCCTTAATGAATTGTCTGTTCTTCAAGACCAACCAAAACTAGCATCATATTTTACACTTAAGTACTCAGATATCTGTTAAACTCATGTGTGAATGCTGCACCGATTTAATCAGGTTTAACTGTGGCCAATGCCACTAATTTTCAGTATGGCAGGTTTTCCAGAGCTTCTGAAAGATTCTTCCCAATGCAGAGTATTTGTAAATACACACAGCCCTCAAAGTGATGAAAGTCATCTCCCCTCTGCTCAAGCTAATGGGATATAGTACCCTGATAAAATTCCAACAGCATGATTTTCTAACCAAATATGAAGATTGGGCAGGGTGGTGCATTTACATGAATATTGACTCAAGCATTGTTTTCCAGCTTCAGTTATCCCTTTTCCTTGCAACAAAATGCATTTAATCCATATTAAAGCATTCATTTAATAATGTCACAGCTGAAGGTGCCAAATGCCCTCAACTCCCAACTACTGCAATAGGAATTAAAGCCATTTAAAGATCAATAGAGTCTTGGGTCTTGAATATTTCAGATGCTATCAAAAATATCTGAAATTACATTCAGTTGTCAGTACAAATTATATTCCTATTAAAATCCTTATTTCTAGTCCCTCTTCTAGTACTTATATCTCTGAAAGAAAAACCTGACTGGAGCATGTAAGAAAGAAGTATCTAATTCTATTTTATTTTCCTGATTTATACTTTAACAAATTAAATGCCTCATAGATAAGCCAGATTCTAAACGATGAAACACTGCATGTTATCTGTACCATGTACTCTCTCCTCTAAAAGGAAGCAACTGAAAAGTGTGCAGAACTCTTATCCATTCATCTGTTACTTTAGGTTAATGTCCTCAAATGGCAGATTGAATTACAGGAAGAAGGGAAAAAAAAAGGGGGCAAGGTGGTAGAGAGGGAAAGTACTTGACACATCTTATCTGAGACATCCTCTGATCTTGATACAGGGCAAGTATAAGAGTAGAATATGAAAATATACTTACAACTTTCCCTCCGGATCTGTGTTCAAATGGGATCATGGCAAACTTCTTTGTCTCTTTCCTATACGTGCAATAGTGCTTCACCCAACTGGAACCAAAGGGAGCAGGCCCTACATAAAATGGAAGCATTGAATAGTATGTCATTTTTCCAGCTTAGGTGTTTTCTTCTCCTGCTTTCCAAAATGATACTTAAGAGCCCTACCAAATTCCTGACAATGCAGTATTTAAAAAGAAGGTATGAATTAAGAACATTATACAAAGTAATACAGATGTTAACCAGTGCTTACTAGACTAAAACCTGATATATGTAGTATTCACATTTATGCTTAATGGCAAATGGAGAGCATTATTAACATATCTTTGTCTCACTACTACAGACAAAATTTTCCCTATAAAATAAATGTCCCTGTGAAACTTTATTTATTTAAGCAGAACATGGAAACCTTGTTTTACAGTTGGTAGCCTGAAGCTAAATAACTGCAGATTAACACACCGGTGTTGCAAGCTCTACATTAGCTATTGATTTTCTGACACCAAAACTCACTCGTAACTATTCACAAGTACGCTCCCTACACAGAATACACTTAAGAGCCCAGCCTACTAAACACAGTATTAGAGATTGCACTATAGTGTTAACTGTTAAAACCTGGATTCTGACCCTCTGTATCTCCTCACTGTGATTAATTTAATTTAAAAAAGGTCTGCAAAGGAATCCTCTCTGCTGAAGGGTGCTGCCCCAGAGCATCAAGGAAGTCCTTCTTAAGGGGCTCAAGCTGACTGAGGGTTTCACTGCTCCTAACTTGGAAGGTCTCACTGCCCTGCTCCTCCCCAACTCAGCTTCAGGCATACCCAACTCTTCTGAATCCTTTTGCCTGATTCTAAAGCTCATGACAACCAAGACCAGTGAACTGATCTCACAGAATTATAATAATTCTTTTTTTTTTTTTTTGTCATTGCTACCTTAGTACTTATTTCTGCACACTGTAATACCCACGTTTCCACCAAAAATGTTGTAGAGTCTTCAATTTCTGGAACATTTTACAAAAGTCTTTACTTAACAATCAATTAAATATAAGTAAAATACATCAGAATAGGCAAACAAGCTTTCTGCAACAGCATACATCAAAAAAACCCACTTTTTCTTTTTTTAAAAGTGCTCAGTTCTTACTTGCCTTTTTTACTAGAGTCAGAAAGGTTTATAATTGGTCAAAGTATTGTCATGGTATGATCTTTGTGACATGCACCTTCACAGCAAGATTTTCAACACTAGCTACCTAGCACATAACCTGCTTTATATCACAATCAGGTAATGAAAGCATATCACTGAAGCAAGGAAATGACAGTCAACTTCATCATACTAAATTTCCAGAGGCTAATGTGACTACTCATTACTATCTGACAACATGTTCTAGGGGAGGTCATTAGCAAGGGATTAAAAATACTATGAAATATATCCTTTCCCACCTAAAACTTCCCCAAATGTAGTCACCTTTGCTAAGAACTATCACACTTTCAGCAGCACGCTCCGCTTGTGAGACATGGTAACACTGCCATTAGAGACTTTGAATATTTACTCAAAATACTATGTTTAATAACGTGTAAATTCTTTGCATCTTCGCGTTACCTGTAAAAAACATGTCTGTATGCACAAAATGGGCACTATAGGAATACCAAAAATACACTTTACTTTTTTCCTGTACATAGAGATAGCCTTCCATCGTGAAGTGATTTGCTCTTTTATGTTCCTGAGGATTTCTTCTGATCTTGTTCATAAGCTCCTCTACCTCTGACCTTGTTCCTTCAAAACGATTTCGTGTCTAAAACAAGACAGCAAAACACCATTAGCAGAGAGAGTGGAAGGAAGACTTTCTCTTCCTAGCAAATATTAGTTATTATAATGTATTGGGTTTGCATGGCAAGGTTTTGGAAGAGAGGGAGCTACAGGGATGGCTTCTGTGAGCAGCTGCTAGAAGCTTCCCCTGTGTGACAGAACCAATGCCAGCCAGCTTCAAGACAGGCCTGCTGCTGGCCGAGACTGAGCCCAGCAGTGACAGTGGTAGCACCTCTGTGATAACATATTTAAGAAGGGGGGAAAATAGAGAAGTGAGACTATGTGAGAGAAACAGCCCAGCAGATACCAAGGTCAATAAAGGAGAGGGAGCAGACACTCTGGGTGCCACAGCACAGATCCACCTGCATGCAGCCCACGATGAAGACCACAGTGAGGCAGGCTGTCCCCCTGCAGCCCATGGAGGTTACTGGTGCGGCAGATCCACCTGCAGCCCGTGGACAACCCCACACCAGAGCAGCTGGATGTGCCTGAAAGAGGCTATGACCTCGTAGGAAGCACTTGCTGGAGCAGGCTCCTGGCAGGACCTGAGGACCCATGGAAAGAAGAGCCCAAGCCGAAGTAGGTTTGCTGGCAGGACATTTGACCCTGCAGGGGACCCGTGCTGCAGCAGTTCGTAAAGAACAGCAGCCTGTGGGAAGGACTCATGCTGGAGAACTTTGTTGAACTGTGGGAGTCTCCTGTGGGAGGGACCCCATGCTGAAGCAGGGGAAGAGTGTGAGGAATCTCTCCCCAAGGAGGAAGGAGCAGCAGAGAGGTGTGATAAATTGACCACAAGCCCCATTCCCTGACCCCTGTGCCACTAGAGGGGAGGAGGTAGAGAATTTGGGAGTAAAGTTAAGCCTAGGAAGAAGTGGGAGGAAGGTATTTTTAAGATTTAGTTTTTATTTCTCATTATCCTACTCTGCTTTGGTTGGTAATTTTTTTTTTTCCCCCCCAAGTCAGTCTGTTTTGCCTGTGGCAGTGATTGCTGAGTGATCTCTCCCCATCCTTATCTCAACCCATGAGCCTTTTGTTATACTTTGTCTTCCCTGTCCAGCTGAGGAGGGGAAGGATAGAGCGGCTTTGGTGGGAACCTGGCATCCAGACAGGGCCAACCCACCAAAACCAATTATTTATAAAATGAGAGAATGATTCAGGCCATTTTAGGAAGTTCAGTGTACAATTTCCATGTACTCTTCAAGTTTTCTGATACTCTTCAAAATTAAAGTGTGGTTAAGATATTAGCTGTTGTAACTGGAAAGCACACAAAGATTTACAGAGTAGATTTCTAAATCAGTCTGTTCAGAAAGAAGCAAAATACTGACTGCAAAATTACTTTGGATTTGAACATCCAAATTTTCCTTAGTAAAATAGTACTACAGATATTGGCTTAATTCATGAGATTCTTACTAGCTGTCAGGAAGGAGAGGATCTTCTGCAGTTATTGAGAAAAAAACGACAGGAAGGTCACCAACAATACATACACACTGAGACTACACACATGCCAAATGTTTTGATCACGTGCAAGTAAAAGCATAAAAAACCCTATAACAAAACAACCAAACCAAAATCCAGTTGACTATTACTCCTGAATGTCACTCAATCCAAAGTCTGCAAGCAGCCGCAAGGGAAATATTTATTAGAACATTAGCAAACCAATCAGAAAGCAGCCACACTATCCACAACCTACGTAAACCTACACAAAATAACAGAGCCTCTCACAACTGACACAAGAAACTCTTCAGTTTGGTCTGAAAAACACTGGCCATCGGCCAATGGGCAAATAACAACACCAAACCAACCATGGCAATAGTTTTCTCTACGTACCCCCTTGCCCAAATTGCACAAACTGAAAACCCACACTGAAATTCCAAGCTGGTATTTTCCCCAGTTGATAGGTGTGTTCTGAGGAAAGCACGTAGTTCCATATGCTTGTGTGTTGTGTTGCTTTCTGAGAACACCTTTATTTTTTCTTCAAATGGATGACCTTCTGAAAATGCTGCCTCACCTGTTTTGTTTTGTTCCCCAGGACAGGCATACAGCTGCATACCCTGACAAATGGATCGTGGATATAAACAAGTATCCATTCTTGTGGATAGACAGTTAACTGGCCACCTGGACATGCAAAGCCCAGATTTATGCCTGGAAGGAGTTTATTCATGGGCACACAGTCCATGAAGGCTGGTCAGAGCAGCCACCCACACCCACATGTGTTATAAAGGAAAGCTGAAGATTGCCTTTAAGTGATGACTAAGAACAACTGGCTTCTTACCTCCAGGCAAAACAACTGCTCTGAACCCTTCCCATATCCATCATCTCAATTACAGGTCATACATGGTTGCAAATTTTGGAGTTAGACTCTTGCACATAAACTCATTTCCAAGGTTCTCAACAATTTTCTAAGCTCCTTTTCATAATTTCCTAGAAAAGCTGCATTAAAAAATAGACTCTGTACTCTGGACAAAGGCAAAAAAATTGGTAGTGATAAACTGCTCACACCTAAACTTTCCTGTATGAGCACTGATCACTCCATGGTTAGATTCTTTAGGACCTTTGTCTTAGATTCTTTAGGACCTTTGTCTTAGATTCTTTAGGACCTTTGTCTTAGCTCTGCAGCAATCACAAACCTGAGTGTGTGAAATGCACCCAGGGAATGGCAGGATGAAGCACCACAGGCTCCAGAAGACTCAAGAAAATTCCTAACTCCTTTTGTGTTGTCACAAAGCTAAGCTTAACCGGGGTCAACCACAGTCACTGCACCAGTGTGGCTATGCCTCCTCTTCCCAGGGAAGACCAGATTTGCTGGCAGGTAGGCCAGTGTGGTGATGGCTCTGAGGATCCTTGTATGGGGCTCAGCACAGAACTGAGATAACAAGAGAAAAATGCTGGAAGCACGGGGGAATCTAGTTGGAGATACTCTCTTTTTGCAAGAGAATAAGACTGCTGGAAGAATCAGCTTATTGGAGCTTGGGCTACAAGGCTGAGGTGGTCTGGTTAGAAGGCATGTCCGGGGCAGGGTGTGGAGAGCAAAACTTCTCAAACTAAAGGCAATCTGAATGAAAAGGAAGTCGATTACTACAGCTATACTGGCAGCTCTCAAATCACTCCCCATATCTGCTAGGCTCTCTGTACTGAATCTTCTACCCTTCCATTTCTAACATGTCAATGCCAGCAGCTCAGCTGTACCACAGCCAAGCCCTGGTTCCCTTTTTCTCTGGGATGTTTTGTTCATCTTCAACACAGTGGAGAATGTGTCATGTCCTCTCATGATCTTTTTCTCATGCTTCCTTCTATTCTCCTCTTACCTCAGACAGTTGTTAAGCCTTGCATCCTTTCTCTCTGCAGCTTTTTGAAATCCAGGTCATTCATTCATTCTACCTATTCATAAAATTCGAGCTGTAACGCTCAGTCTCCTGGATTTCCTGGAGCACACTATAATACCATTCAGGCAATTGAAAATGCAGCTGTTGAGATTAGCTTGCCTTCTTATTGCTCATCACTTCTTCACACCACTTCACTGGCTCTTTTCCATCTGTAATCTGAAACCCAGCTCGCTCTTCAAAACCCTATCACAGCTTCCCTCTCATGTCTTGCATCAGCCCCCCTCTATCCACTGCAGCTCCATGCTGCCCCTCACTCTGTTAAACTAAGCACACAGAAGCAACAAGTTTGTCCCGACATTTCTTCCAGAAGCACCAGCTTTTGCCACGGGACTCTGCTTAAGAAATTACACTACTCAGTTCCCGTGCACAAACCAAATAACAGTTCGAGAGGAAACTTGAGAGAGTTACGCACATGGGAAGAAAATTAAAGGAATGGTATCGTGACACATGAATCATGTCACTATGTATTACAGCAACTGTAATCCTCTCTTCCGCCTCTCCGTCTCCCTGCTACTGCCTGCTAGTTAAGCCATTTCTAAAAATAGATTGCAACCTCTGAGAAGTAGTTTCTGTCTCTTAATTCCCAGTGCCCTTAGAGGTCAACAAAACAGATGCACCATCATGAACTGCTTGTTTCAAGTAAGGTGTATCGTTTGTTGCCTACCAACAGACCTCTGGCACACTCAAGTTCCTCACCAAGTTTCATACGGTTCTGTACCCCAAACCAACAGGGATGTTCTTGCCTGAAGGGGCTGCTTCAAAACAAACAGAAACCCAGATGACACTGCTGTCAGAGATGCCAAAAAAAAGCTGCTAAGTCCAGCCGTTCCTTTTCTTAGTCATGGTTAATATTTCCTGACTAAGCAATGACCCTCAGGCATGACCACCACATTCTGGATTTCAAACACACCTAAAACACTGAGAACTTGGTTGTTTCGTTACCTGCCCTCTGAATTTTCCAGTGTTGTAAGCATTTTAACAGACTTCATTAATTTTTAAACTCTTTTATGATAATCCTCGTGTTATGTCTATTAAAAAAAATGGAAAAAGGAGCGAGGGGCTTTTACTTGGTTGGGTTTTTTTAGAGGAGTATTAGGAATGACGAAGTCATCCCTGGAACTAGCGATGGTGCGTTCAGTGGTGTGGTTAGTTAGCCAGGAGATGGCACTATATCCCTATATCCCGAAGTTCACGGGCACTGCACTACCACCGAGGTAGCGGCAATGCAGATACTGTATACACAGGAACTGAAGTGTGTAATTCTACTTAAAACATTCGAAAAGGTACAGATATCAATCTCAACTTACATTTTGTATATTTATCTGCAGGGCCATTTTGTAATGATTGAAGTCTTTAGCAAGTTCATACCCCTGATGATAGAATGTGAACAAACCCTGAAAAAATGATAGCACCTGAAATACAAACAAAAGACTTGTTAGAATGAAAAAATCCATTTACCACAATATGATTGCTTCATACAGCCTTTCAGTGGAGAGATCAGAGATGACAAAATGATTAAACGAATTTCCACTACTGTCTACAGTTTATGAATAACTACCGAGATACAAACGACCAGTGAGGTATCTAGACAGTTTTGTGTGGACCCATCTCTGGAATTTCATGGCTGATCTCTACTTTAAATTTGACCACAGGCAATATGTATTGTCCATCTCCCAAACTTTCCTATGTAGTGTTTTCCTACGGCTGCTCGGATGCCAAATGATGTCTGGAATAAGTATTTGTGCACAGGAGGTAATGATCATTCTGTCTTTTAATCATGTTTCCCTGATTATTCTTCTCCCTGCTAACAATCACATTGAGGCAACTTTCATAACAGAGTCAACTGGTTTGTTTGAAGGAGGAAGCTTTCCCTCCAGTAACTCTACTCATCACTGCTTTTTGTGTGCAACTCTGACCCTCTGTCGGAACCAGCAAATGATCCACATTGCAGTTTCTGACTTCAGTATTTCAACTGAAAAGAATGAATGAGTTACACTGTCCTGGAAAGGGTGAGGTGTGGCACTGTCTATGCCTCCTGTTTGGTTCAGCTTGTTGGAACACAGTGAGTAACACAGAAAGAACAATTCTCTTTATTAAACAGAACAAACCAAAGAACAGAAGTAATGAAGCCTGAAGTCATATGCAAATAAAACATTTTCAAAAATGCAAAAAACCACATAAATTTGAAGCATTATAAAAGGGAAAGGGGAGAAGAATTTGGTACTAAGTAATTTCAGTTTACTAGTGTAAACTTCAACTTAAATTGAGCCGCATAAAGTTCAGACACATGCACAGAAAGCTTTCAGAAAATAGAAAGGGACATGTTTCAAGAACACAACGTGAAGATTCATTACTCTAATCTGGCTCCGAGGAAACTTCATATGGTTTGAAATATAAAAATGGAATCCAAAACTATTTAGGAATAAAAAAACAACAAGAAAACTAAACAAAAAAAAACCAAACCAGACACCACCAACCACCACAGCAATGCATCAATACCAACAAAGTTCCCACAACCACTTTTCCCAACATTTTCCCCTTCCTTGGACAGTGCTAATCTATGTAAAGCAAATTATTTCCACTTAAGGATTTTAGCAATTTTTTCATACAGGAATAAACTATATTAAAATATACAGCTCTCTAACTTCACCACAACCAACTACTTTGACTAGGGTCACTTGGGATCTTTTTTCTTAATACATGAAAATAATTGTATCAGAATAAAAGAGAAGACTTGGCCCAAAAACACAGACTTCAGAGAATGAGTAAATGGAAGTCACTTCTACAACCCATCTTCTCTGTACCTCAGTATTATACTTACTGTTCTCTTAAGTTTCATAAAGTTGAATTTTTACTACAAAGCTAATGCACATTTCAGAAAATGTTATTTTCTGAAGAAAATAAGCTCTTCTCAGAGATGTAACTGTTAAGTCCAGTCAGCACATATATGATTTTCACTAAAATTCAGTTGAATCCACTGATTTCTGCACAGAGTCTGTTGCAGTTGAAATCAAACACATCAGACTACTTGGTAATGAGCTTTTTAGCCAGCAACACCGTCTTAATTAATTTATATCTGCACTTCCTCACTAACAGGCCTCCAAGTCCAACACTGATATTAAAAGCAAAGTTCCTTACATTAGTCAGGAATAACATTTCAGTAGTTAAAAAAGAAACAAATGCAAAAAGCCTGATCCCAACACCAAAGTGATTTGTTTGCTGTACAGCACAAGGTTTCACACAGTTTCTGAAAATCAACATCCCTGGATCCAAACCAACTGTAATCACTGAGGTCAGCTTTGAGATGGCTGGTTAACTGTACCTGTGCTAGGAATTGGCACAGATGTAACAACAGCGCTTTAAATTTTGTTAAGTCACACAATTGCATACAGTTTCCCAGAAAACAGAGCTCCCTGACTTTTGTTCAGTTGCATTCCTTCCCCATCCCCTATGAACAACAGAATAGGGCTGAATTCCCTGGTACTTACAGGTTCCACACACTCAAATTTCTTCCGCTCCTGTATCTCTTGCAGCTTGCACACATACTCAAGGGACAGCTCATAGAAGTGTTTTCTGTTCTGCTCCACTTGGTTATCTGCCTGCACACAGAACACAGATAATGAAGTTTCAAAGGCATTTTGCAGACAGGTTCAAAATGACACACATATAGCATATAAGTGGCAAGCAACAAGATAATTTTCTCCCGACTGGGATTTGTTCCTTTGCAACAGAGCTCATTCATTACTTTTAAATGGCAGCAGCAATTCCCTTTTACTAGATAATGTATGTTGTTTTGAATCACAAGGCTACATTTTTAGAAACACTGCAATAGAACCTTTTCAAGCTTCTTTTCTATGGAATCCAAGCCCAAACTATCAGAGCAGGTACTTGTTCACTGCTTTAACAGCAGTGAAAAGGTGCCTGCCGAACAGAGGGGGCTAGCAGTGTCTTCGGCTTGAAAAGGGGGAAATCACCTCTCCAGTCAAACTAAGGAAGAAAATGTTAGTGTTGAATAATCTGTACATATATATATTTAACTTTCTAGCATATATATATTGTTTCATTGAGTTATTATTTAAAGTACATGTGCCCTCATTAAACTATAAAACTTCAAGAACTGGGTAAAAAAAAAAAAAACTTTATTAAAATACATCTTAGGAAAGGCTACAATGGGATTACTTAAATGATTAAGACCTAGTCTTTGCCCATGTGATTAACACCAAATGCTTCTACACTAAATTACAAAAGGAAATGGAGAAAGGTTTAGGTGAAAAGACCAGACTCGCTATCAGACACTCTTTCTTAAATACTAAGACTATATCCTTCAGGAAGAACAGTGACTGCTGTGCTTTAAGAGGATAAGTCAAAATAGCTTTAAGACAGTTTTGGTTTAAGAGGTGCTTTGCTTTGCTGCTCTGCACTAGAAATCTGTAGTTAAAGAGGCATAACAACAAATACCATTAAAAACCAAAGCACTCACATGCACTCACAGCAGTAAGAAAATTGGTTTCAAAAAGCTGAGGTGTTTCAATGCATCCTATAAACTATGCAACACAGGAATTGAATTGTCAGCAAAGCTTCTAATGATATATACATGTACTGAAGGGTAGCCATAGGAAAAGGCTATGAAGTGGGACTACTGGGACATCTGGCTAATCAATAGTAAGACTGACCCATACACACCAAAGCCCCACATAAACCTTTTCCTAGCTCTCTTCTTTCTTTTTCTGTTGGCGGTTGCTTGTTTGGTTGGTTTTCTCCCCCACTAAGAACACAATACTCAAACCAGTCATTTCATTTGTTCTTCTCAGTTCCCTGTAAATTACCTCATCACCCCTCAGTTTTCTGAGGCATGAACCTCCCCATACACCCAGCAAGTCTGCTCAATCTTGCCTTGTACTTAGTGTGCCACCAAAGTTACACAGAAAAAAGACAGATGCTTTGCCTCAGTGAAATTTCAGGAATATCCTTCCACTAAGGGAGTCAAAGGCTATATTACTGTAAGACACTCCACAATATGGAATGTTTTTCATCAAAATTTGGTCATATTTATATCTGCATCCTTTATTTTACTCCAGTCAGGAGCTGACAAAACTAAC
>JAAGNO010023201.1:0-29283 GCA_033439905.1 Ceryle rudis | reverse complement strand
ATGTTTTTCATCAAAATTTGGTCATATTTATATCTGCATCCTTTATTTTACTCCAGTCAGGAGCTGACAAAACTAACCATGTGTAATACTAGGTTAGGAAGCTCCCAAGGAATTATACGCACCTATTTTCTAAGCTTGTGCAAGTTTTTCCTATTTAGGCCCTGACAATATGCTACAAGCCCTTCCTTTCTTTCCATTAAATTCCTTATACATTTATAGTCCAAAATTACATGCACAAATGAAAAATGGCACAGATTATTCGGGGTGGGATAGAGGGCAGGGAAAAGAGCTATCTCTGAGGAAAACATTGTTTAATGATACAAGATATTAATAGACTAAGCATTAATAATTCTGACATAATTACACTGCTCTGAAAATACATCTCTCTGCCTACAGCAAGTCTCTGCAAGGCTTCTCTGCTGTCCTCTCACATACTGTTTGCTGTTGCTCCAGAAACAAAAAGCTATTACAAGTAAGGATGATGATAATAAACCCACAGGGACAGAAGGATGCCAGGCAAAACAGATCTTTTTTAAGTTATACATTGCCAACAAACTTTTTTTTGTAGCATTACTTGGAAAAAAGCAGATCTTCAAAACATGAGAAAGAATTTAAAAAAAAAGAGGGGAAAAAAAAAATCACAAACCCCAGTTCCTTCAGGAATACAAGTCTTCCTGTACTTCGCATTAGGCACTAACAAAGATCTTTGTTGATATGTACAATGTAATGCAAAGCCACACAAGAAATACGAGTTTTTCACAATATACTTGCACTTGGCCATTCCTTTAATCTTATAAAAACATGATGTTAGGGGAACACAGCTAAGTTCAGCAAATACTGATTTTCTCATCAGCTTTTCCAGTTGACAGAAATTTTTCTTTTACCACTATGAATGTCAGTTTCCATTTGCATAAAAGATGTTTACCTATTGAAAAGACTTTAGCTTTCATAAAAGAGAGACACAATCATACCTCTTGTAATTGTAGCTCTTTCTTCTTAGCTGATAAATTCAAGTGCTTTTCTAACAAACTGTAGTTCTTCTCTGTCTCTTTATCAAACTTCTTCTTTTCCTCCTAGACACAAAGGAACATTCATTTATATGTAAAAATGTAAGAAAAAGCCTCCTTCTTTTAAAACTCTTACTTGATCAGAAGCAAAGATGAACTAATGTAGCTCCAATAACTATGGAAAAGTAGGTTTACAATTAATTTTTTTAATTAATTTAAAGGTTAACTTGAAATGAAATCCCATTGCATCATTATAGTGAAATTTATCACACGAATGCTTACACCTTCTAAGTTAAAAAAAAACCCAACTCTTCTTAATTTATTGCATTTTTCATTATTTTCAGGGATCAACCATATCATCTTGGTTTTGAATACAGGACTTCAAGGGAAATACCAGTTCCACTGAAAAAAAGAACTTTTCTATAATCAGCAAGGGAAAAGTTCCAACAGTTCAAAACCCAAAGGAAGTACAGCTCCATTTCCTCAGTTTTAAAGCCATACAAAGACCCCTGTGCTGAATTCCTGCTTCTACCAGACTGTTGTCATCCCCATGATAAAAAAAAAAAAAAAAAAAGAAAAAATCTCCATAAAATATAAAATCATGCTAGCAAAAGACACCCCCAAAGTCTCACAGAGACATATATGAGTATCATTTGCAAGTGCAAATTCATTTCTCTGACCACCAAAAACAATGTATTGGAAGTGGGACAGCCATTAAATGTTTGAAGGAAATTGGAGTTCTTGGATCTAATTTAGTAGTAGATATTGTAAAATATCCCTTTTGTCTCCTCAGTTCTCATTTCCTAAATCTTGCATGTTATGATAGAAATCAGTACTGATGACATCAGCTATTTTTAGTAGAACTAATTGCAGTTAAAAATAATCCTAAAAGAAGTAAAATCAAGTATTAAATTACATATTCAAAACCCTAATAGATTTACTCATCATAAAAATAAGAGTTTTCCATCAGCTGTCAATTTGGAATTTCATTTAAATGTATTCTACCCAACACATTGCTTAGACTCTGTAGACATACTTCATTTTCTTAACCTTTCATTTTTAATAATACACTGCAAGTGATACACATTTTTCTTCTCTGAACAATTGGATTCTGAGAAAGGCATTCTTGACCGAAGCTGTTTAGGATTGTTCTTCAGCAAGAGCTTTTACCAAAAATGTTACGTTTTTCTCCATCGTGAGTCTAAGAACTTCCTTTAAAAAAGAAGCCACAATATTTCTTAACAACTGAGAAACATTAAGATATGCATATGGCAAATGTGATTAGAGAGAGCTTATTAGCATATGGAAAATTAGGAAGAAAGTGCTGGGGGGGGAGGAATCTTTGTGTTTATATTAACAAAATTTCCATTGACCTGGTAAAGATTAGAGTGCTGCCAGAAAAAAAGAGAGTGCTACTGACTTCTAGATACATAAAGCCAGAAGCTATTGACTTCTAGATATGCAAAGCCAGAAGCCTTACACCTGTAGTTTGGGATTAGAGCAGCAATAATTAAGGGATAATTCAATAAGGGTCCCAGCTACCAGCACTACGGAGCTAAACTTTTTCTCCTCAAGCCTACCCTCAGAGCATTTCATCAGCAGGGAATATAAGATACAAGAAAATCTGAGGCATCAAGTTCAACTTTTATTTTCTAATGGTCAAGTCTAACTTTTCCTCAAGTAAACAGTACACAATGTTCCAGATCTATTTCACTACTAGATGCCATAACTTGGTTTTCAGAGCTTGGCAGTATTAGACTTCCAGTATCAGCTTGATTATAATGAATGAATATTCAGAGTTAAATTCTTGTAGAGGACTTTTATTTAAATGTCACACAATTATGCAAGACTGGTCTATTTAAGGTCACTGAGAATTCTGTCCAGAAAAACCAAACCAAACCTAACATGGCTAAATCAGGAACAAGCGTTTCGACTTCACAGAAACTGTATGCAGGGACAAGAGGGAAGAAACATCCATCCAAACAAAATGCAAGATGCAGAATGTGTGAACGTAACTCATCCCGTCAGAAACATCAGGGACAGAACTCTAACTAGGAAATGAGTGAAGGTCGTGAGATTATTTAAAGCATTAGGAGTTCTCACTCTCAAAACAGAAATGTTCTTTAACACCAAAAATACTGTTGAAATAATCCATTCATTACAGCTTCTTCTATGACAATAGGCTTCATTTAGAATTAATTCCCTTTTACCTTGGCACACTTTATACTACAGCCCAAGTTTTTGTTATATGTTGGTTGAGATGTCTGAAATACTTCTCAGAAGTCCATAAAAATGACACAAAGCTCCTTGTGCTCTTGAACTGTAACGATTTATGATCAACAGAGCATCTTCCATTCATGAACAAAGTCAAAACGTATAGTGCTCTCGTAGCTAGTAAATATCACCGCTGATGAAGTCACGAAACTACAAAAGAAAACCCCTGCTGAGTGCTAGTTTAAAAATACACGAATCGAGTTTTGCAATGGTAAACTGTTAAATAGCGGGGTTTGGTTTAGTTTGTTTGGGGTTTTTTGTTTGGTTGGTTTTTTTGGATAAGTATTTACATTTCTCATTGGAAGAAGGAGAGTAGACAGACAGAAGGAGATCAAACTTGTCCTTGATACTTTTATCCAAAGCAAGTCTGCTTTTAATACATGAAGTTTACTTTGCCTTTTTTTGTTTGGTTGTTTTTTTAAATATATACACCATAGTGACAATCTTAAAAAAAAATCATAGAATACTGACAAAACCAAAAAAAATTCTTTGAATTGAATCTTGGCTTTAGCTTTTCCATCCCTATTTTTTTTTCCACTCATACAGAGGCACTGCATTATTTATTCAAAACAAAAAATGCAAGCAATTTTCACTTTGCAGATTGCAAAACTAGAGTGAAAAGCATATGGTTGAGTGAGATCCTTCGGGTAGCTAATATTTTTCCACCCTTTGATTGTGCAACTGGAAACACAAAGCAGAAGAGGGTTACCCATTAGGAAGGGGAGATGCTGCTAGCAGCACTGCTCCTGTTCCAGACACAGGAGATAAGGGAGGGGGAGGAGAGAAGGAAAGGAAAGGACACATTCTTCTCTTCTTGAAACATACTTTCCATTTGTTTCTGAAGTAAGTTCTCAAAGTAGAAAAAAAACCCACAAGTGTGAATACATGAAATATAAACAACAGTATCTCTCTGCCAAATACATGTCATTACTGGAATGCAATCCAAGTAAAGAAATGAAACAAACTTATCACAAAAGCAGCGAGGGACAAACCTTTACAGCTCCTAGCTGCTCTTTCCTAAATCTTTCCAGAGGTTTGATCAGAGTTTCAGTAACACTGAGTGCCTAAAGAGAAAACAAGCATGGGTTAGGTTTCTGTAGCCAGACCAACAAGTCACTTTAGCATCAGGAAAACAAACAAACAAACAAAAAAAAAAAAAAAAAGTGAACTCTGGGGTAAAATAAAGAAAAAACATGCAAGTTCAGAGTCTTAAGTGCTAACTAAAAAAAAAATGAAACCAAACCAAACCACTAAAAAAAAAAAAATAAATTCACATCTCTGAGTTTATTTAAGCTTTCAAAATTTCTCCCTTGTTTCAATCCACTGTCAGGAAAATTAAAACAAATGCAGAAATTTCAGAAATTTACAGGCAGCTGTTTTACGTGTGCCAGTCTTGCAGATCAGGTTGAGGGGCTCAGTGACCAACATGAGAATGAGACACAGGACTAACGATTTTCTTTTGGGGACACAAAAATTTCTGCAACAAGAAACACTACAAATAACTGCAGAATAGACTAGTAGGTAGCAAATAATGATCTTTTAACATACAGTTAAAACAGTACACTTTGATATATGTATTTTCAAATATTGACATGTAAGCACATTAAGCAAACTTTTAAGTTAACCTAAGTTATAAAATCAAGAGGTGTAAAGTCAAGGAACATGAGACTCAGCCGACTGGGTGAGCATCCACCAGCGTATGTACAATGAAACGGCCTCACAGCCGTACAGAAGAGAAAGAAAAAGGACATACATATTATGCCATTATAAAACAGAAAACTGTAGCTTATTAGACCTGGCCACCAAACACAGGTTTCTAGTTCACATGAAATCTCACCGGAGATGGAGCAGGGTTCAGTTTGGTGCAAGCAAGACTTAAAATTTATAAACATGCTTGAAATTTCAGCAAAGTTTGGAACTTCCTGAACACAACAGTAGCAGAGTGTTGATGACAAGAGCAGATGACAAGAGTGTTGAAGGTGTGGAGGAGCAGGTGTGATGCTTTTGGTCTCAGTACTAAGGCAGACAAACAGGGTAAATCATCTCAGGACAGGGCTTAGCACAGCCATGGGCCTGAGCTCCAGGAGTCCAGGCAGAGTTTCCTGGAAGCCTACCTTAGATACAACAGAAGGCTTGCTCTCTCTTTCTTGTGAATTTTTTTCTCTCTCTTTCAAACATGAGAAGTTTCAGACAAAAAAAAATTGCAGCCTTCTGGAACACTTCTGAAAAGCTCTTACCAGAAACCAGAAGAGGGATGTATTAGAGATCTGTCAGAATACACATCTGAAGAGCCTGTCTGCTCCCACCCACCCCCGGGGCCATGCAGGGATTACTGTGGGAGTCATTCTGACAATTCACCTTAACTAGAGCAGCCCAGATTTTCAAACAGCCAAGGCAGCTCACTAAACTAACTGGAAATCCAAATACCTGGCAAGTCTGGGCCAAACTGCATGCTACACAGTCATCTGTGCAACAGATACTTAACTTCAGAGCCCTTGTTCTTATGACCCAAACTTTTTCTTTCCGCATCCATTTCCTGATTTTGGAAAAAAAAAAAAACCTTAAAGCATCCTTCAGTGCACCCTTGGTGAGAGTACAAGACGAATGAAACCTGACAATTTTGTCTTCTAAAAGTGTACAGCAGCACTGGGCTAACCACAACACAGGAGATCCTTGTGCTGAGCTGGATGGAGAGGGGGGGAAGGACAATAGAGCAACTTCTGCAGTGTCTCCAGCCCAGCAAAGAGATATCCTGAAGAGTTCATCCTAAGGCTCTGGGAACCATTTGCTCCCCAAGCTGCCTCTGCTCCCACCCAAAGAGAGCCAGGGCAGTCAAAAGCCCCAAACAGGAGCTGAACTGTGGTTCTAGGAAGGATTTAACCCACCTTGCAGCATCTGCACATACATTCTAACTACTCAAGCAGATACCAGGAGTCTCCAAAGCAGATTTTAGGAAACTCAGGTTTTCCAAATTTTGCCACACTCCCAAAACTTTCCTGGAAATTCATAGGTGCTGAAAGGAAACATTATTTTGGATATGTAATTGGATCAAGCACCAGAAACAGTTTCCTGGGACACAGCAGAAGTTCCTGAGGACTGAAGGTTCTCTCTCTTTGCTCATAGCCAGGATGCTCAGAAGTCAAGAGTGGAGAACTGCTCCTGGAAATCACAGAACAGTCCTTCTGCACTGGAAAACTCTGAGAAGTTTAAATTGTTTCTGCCACTTTCCCCTATCCTGATAAAGTGAGGGAGACAGCTACAAAGCCTCCTCAAAGCAAAACTCAAGAGTGGATGATGCCAGCTGACAGAAGGTAAGAACCCCAGGGTTAGTGGAATCACTTAAAAGCATTTAAAGGTAGCAACCGTGCATGTAAAATGGTCAGAAGGTTTAAAAATATCCAACAACAAGTTGCTTATTAGTTGTTTGAATTTTTACACAAAAAGTGAAACCTAAGATTAACAGGCAGTGAATATATGCTGAGTCTGAGTCAAAGGAAACCAGAGCACCTTGATGGAACAGAAAGGAAAAGAAAGGGAAGGAAAAGAAAAAAAAACAACCAACAAACCACATACAAAAAATAGCTGTGGCTTGCAAACCAGCAGGGCTGTCTGCAAATCACTTGGTCTGCTACGCTCCTGTGCAGCATTAACCATGGGAACCATTACAGGAATTTGTTTGAAGCAGAAAATAATCTTTAAATCAAAATGGGATGTTCCCTCAGCAACTGCCAACAGATTCCACTGGTGCCAGCAGTATTATATGCTAGTAACTCTTTCATTATAAGAAAATAAGTCTCCCCTCTTTCCAAAAAAAAGACATTTCTCATTTTGCACAACTGAAACTTTTGTTAACAGATGACTCTCCGGCAGGATTTTGCCTGCCATACAGGGATTTATGATCTGTCACCCGCTCTGCTTTCTGTGTCTGGGTTAAATAACCGAGAATTTCTTGGTAAGGGGGATTTTCTAGATCATTGGTCATTCTCATGGAACTTTACACCAGGCCCATATGTAAAAATGTAAGAAGAGTATTTCCTCTTCACTGAAACAAGCATGTATGTGACTTTATGTGGAAACTGTCAACCCAAGATGTGAGTGGTAAATTTCACAGTGAATTACAGAGCTTTCTGACTGGCAAAAAACACCCTGAAGTTCATATTTAAAATATGCACAATACTAAATTAAATAGGGAGGCATTTGCATTGTTTTCCAGTACTCAGGATCCAGTGCTTGTCATGAAAAGCTACAAAAAGATGTGCACATATTTATAGAACAGTAACAGTATTTACACTGGTATTCATTGCTAACTTAGATCATTTCATAACTTCAGAATTCAAAACACTCTTTTTTTTTTTTCCCCCAAATCATACGTAACAGATTAGTAGACAAAACCAGTAAAATTTTCCCAGTATAAGGAAATAAGATAAGGATCACTTGGATATACATTTAATTGCCACTTGCACCTTCCTTAAGAATTAGGACAATGTTAAAATGTTAAATTTCCAATTAGAAGTTTTATTAAGCATTTAAGTTAAATATTCATTAATATAAAACTATATGCTTCTTCCTCTTTCAACTTCTGTCTTGACTCTTCAATTAATTTTCATCCCTCTTCTAATCCTGGCAGATTATGATCACAGGAATGTACTATTTAAAGGGCACAAAAGAATTCCTTTTTTTTTTTTTTTAAGTCTCTGTTCTATCCAAACCTACCTGAAAGGAATATATACTCAATTTTAAAATCTGGCCAGCAACTATGGCAAGCGTAAGCCCTGAGTGAATCAATATAAAGAGGTCATGTCTCAGGTAACTGTATCTAAACCAGCTTTGTGAATGTCAAAATCTCAGGAATGCTATAAGAAATGTTTAGCCCAATGTGTACGTGTGCCTAGGGCAGACAGACTGAAACTGCTTATGTTATTTCTAGTTTATTATTGCAGCTATGGAAAGGTCAAAGAATTCACTTAACTCGAACATAAACCTGGCAACAGTAGCAATAAAATCATCACTGACATCCTCACCTCAGAAGATCAGTGTCCGCCATTTTCAACATCTTAAAGCCGGCTCTCAGCCTTGTGTACACCTCCTAATATCATATGCCTTTACAAAACTCCACCTGCTCAGGCAGAGAAGCTGTAGAGAATGGCAATAATCCTGACTTTTCCAGCTCCATGTTCTTCAAAAGAAATAAGTTACAGGTTGCAGATTAAGGGGTCCAAACCCACGTTTCCTAGAGCAGCCCACAAAGGCTCAGACTAAATCCCTTAGAAGTGCATTTACAGCTGTTTGTTTCTTCCGAAATCAAGACAACAAGACCTAACAGGTTAACTTACCAGTCAGTGTCAGTCCACAAGATGATTCCATTTAGCCTGTCACTTCTTCCCTTCTCAGAGAAGGTGGGAACATAGCTGTTCAGGGGAGAAACTGCTTCCCCAAAAGCTTCCTCCTAAGCACTGTAGCCTGACAGACAGCACCATCCACCAGCACTCGTGGTCCTCACGCTTTCTCACCCTTCTGCAGCAGGCGGGAGCAGAGAACTTAAGAGAAACTTAAAATCCTCCTACCCTTGCAGGCACAACCAGGTTTGTCTTGCAGAGGAGGAAGGCTGATTGCATGGGCTGTAAAGGACTATCAACCCACAAGAGCTGTCCAGAAGCTCAGGCCAGCCCCTGTAGCTAAAACCTAAGATAATCAAAGTTTGCTTTGCTTATTAGACATATGCAACAGTGACCTCCCAGTTTTCACCCAAAAATGTATTTAGACCTCAGTCTTTACTGGAAGAAGTGGAGAGAGTGCAGCAAAGGGCAAAGATGATTAGGGGACTGGAGCATCTCTCTTACAAGATGAGAGAGCTGGGACTATTCAGCCTGCAGACAAGTGAGAGGAGACGTTACCAAGATCTGTAAGTATCTAAAGGGTTGGTGAAAGGAAGACGGAGCTGGACTCTTTTCAGTGATGCCCAGTGACAGGACAAGGGGCAACAGGCACAAGCTGGAACACAGGAGGTTCCACCTAAATATGAGATATGAGGAGGAATTTCTGTACTGTGAGGGTGACAAAGCCCTGACAGTGGCTGCCCAGGAAACCTGTGGAATCTCCTTCTCTGGAGTAATTCCAAACCCGCCTTGATGTATGTCCCGCATAATGTGCTCTGGGCAATCCTGCTTTGGTGGGTGGGTTGGACTAGGTGTCCTCCAGAGGTCCCTTCCAACTCCAGTGATTCTGTGAAATTACACATTGTCCATCAACGGTTCTGGTGATGAGGTAACTATGTACACCGACTCTGCCCCCTTCTGAACATGGGTATTGTCCCCCACAGGACAGGTTTACTCAGAAAAGGGGGGAAAAAAAGGAGCCATTAACATACACCTTGCTGGGGGCTGCACAGTGAGACAGCATTGCTGAGTTCCCCATTGTCATCCAGGAACTGGAATGCAGGTTAGATGCCAAACAGAAAAGAGGGGTTTAAGTTTCCCAGTGCATCAGCTGGAAAGATTTGTAGACAGGGGCAGGATTGTTTCTCTCCTCAACAAAGCAGAGGGAGGCCACCAGTCAGTAGGGCAGAGCTCATAAAACTGGGAATGAAGTTTTGCCCTATTGAGTGCAACAGAGAACGCAGAAAGGAAGACATACCTAGCAGTGGCTCTGTAACAAAGTAGTTGACAGAGCTGCTAAATAAAGATATTTCTTCTAATAAAAAAATTTACTACTTACAGCTGCAATTCTGCTGCCAAGAGGATAGAGCTCTGCCCTGTTTTTCCTAAGAAACTGCAACATTTAGCCTAATACAAAAGCAGATTCTGATACCTCCAAGGATGGGGGGGGAATTAATAAAAATTGGTTTTTCCTCCAAAAAGCCTTCCTGCTTCATATAGTGATTTGCTACTGAAAATTCCCAAAGCAGTAAGATCTATGCCTGAAACCCTGGCTTATGTAATTTTGCAGACACAATTTCCCTACAAGGACATCAGATGATACTTACAAAGTCTTAATCTCTATTCTTTCTTTTCCCAAGAGAACAGGATTTGCTCTTAAAGTTAGATGAAAGTGCTCCCAGCTAGCTGCACAGCCACCTCTCCTGCCAGTATGCCCTGCAGAGAGGCATAACTCTCTAACCACTTCTCAGCACTGATTTTGTATTTAACTGGAGCACAGATGATTGTAGGCAGTGCAACCCACACCCAAAACTTGTCTGTTTTCAACTCCAAGTTTTCTTCTTTTAAGAGTGTCTGGATTTTCTCACTGCTCTAGAGCTTTCCCTCTAGCAATCCTAAGAGGAGGCTCTCAGCCACACATTGGGACTACAACTATGGGTGGTTGAGTTGTTTTGGTTTTTCAAAGGACTGGAGCCTATAGCATAAAGGATTTTTAAGAGGGTGTCATAGCACATTACTACTCCTATATCCATGCATGGGTGCAGGAGCTATAAAAAAAAAAAAAAAAAATAGTGACGTCCCTTCCTCTGGATTCATTTGCTGTGCAGGTAACAAAAGTCAGGTGGACAGTTATATCCCTCTTGGAGAAGTCTGCTCTCCACTTTCTAGCTCTCTTAGAAGCTCACAGAGAACATAACAGCAGGATTTTCAAGTCCCCCCTCCTAGTCAAAGGTTATTTCATGGTCAGTGGAAGTTCCTGACTGATCCAAGGGACAGCTTAAAATGCCTCCTATGACCTATCTGCTATATTGTGCTCTGCTATGAAAGATTGTTTGGTTTGATTCACTTGCCATGAAGCTCCTGGCCTCAAACAGGGAACTGGTATCACCAGCAAACAATATAAAAAACAAACTCTTTTATTTAAAAAAAAATAAATGAAGACAGTGGTTCTTGGTAAAAATTACTTCTTTAAATCTAATTAATAGTCCTAGCTTTTGAATATGTTTATTCATATGAGATACATTCCACTATAAACAGAAAAACACTAGAAAGTCACAAATGTAACAAATAGGAAAAGAAACAGTTTCAAAACCAGCAACAAATCAGCTTTCCCCCGCCTCTGAAGTGGAGAAAAGCTGTAGCTAGAAAAGAAACACCTTCCCTTAGCAAAACCAATACACAAGAGCTGAGCAGCACAACACATAAAAACACTGGTCTGGTTCTTGTACGACCAGAGAATCACTTCCAGCCCAAGCTTTGAAACCAGTGGCTGTATAATGATCTTGACAAATTGAAAAGGCTGCTCCAAAAAGGAAGTAACATAATTCCCATTTTCTTGTTGCATGGCAAAGCTCATCACTGAGCAAAAAGATGGCACTGAAAGGCAAGGAAACCTCCAGCCAACAATGGCTCCAGTGTTCAGTCAAGAATGAACTGTAGTACTGCATTGTCAGTACTTCCTCCATGAGAAACAGTGGTGTTATTAACAACCAGCAAAATCCAAACTGGTGACAGTTTTACAATGCAAATTCCAAACATTTCCTATCGATGAAATAACAGAATGAAAATTCTCCAGTGAGTTGTGTCAATGTGTGTGAGACCACAACGTTATCTGGAAGAGGAAACTAGTGGGAACAGAACTATTCAGCCATAGTCACTTATATTCACCCAGAACTGGCTTTGCTTTTTTTTTTTTTTTTCCTACTGTGTAGGCAACAGTCATCTTTATTTTATAGATTAATGTGCACAAGTTTATATACAACTCACAAAACAATTTCAGAAGACATATACATGTATAAAACATTCAAAAAGAAAAAGAAAAAAAAAAGAACTAAATCACACATGTCAGAGATTGCCAAAAGAGAGGGATCGATCCCTGAAGTACTTGCAGTTCTCCATTCGTTTCCCATATTCTGTTAATTATATGATTGCCATCTGGCCTCACACCCTGCAGAGGAAAAGTGAAGGCCGGGCAAGGAGATACAGCAGCAAGTTTTCCTGTTTGTTTCTAAAACTGGAAGGTGTTTTATTAAATTGGGCAATTTACATTGGGGGGAAAAAAAAGGGGGATCTAGGTCCTGTGATTCCGGCAGTCAAATGCCGTTCCTGAGAAATTCTGTTTTATCTGTGCCTCTTGCTCTGCATTTGAGATGTTCAAAATGCTGCTGGCAGCCTTATTTTTCAGAAATGGTCGGTCACCAGTTATGTCTTTTCCACTGTCTTGACAGATGTATTTACTAGTCTGTGCTGTCAGCAAACTTAAAAGGATCTGAACATACGGTGTGTTATATAATGCCTTGAACTCTCATTGAGCAGATCTTGAATCTTACATCCAAAACTATTGGATTTTTTTTTTTTTTTTTTACCCTAAATCAGTATTGATTGCCCCATCATGCAGATTGCTTTAGATTACTGTGAAGATGAAGATTTATGAGGCCTCTAAATACCCACATGCAAAGGACCAAAGAAAAGCTCAGAAAAATTAATACCACCATCTTTACAGCAGAGTAAACTAGTGTAAAGTAAATACAAAGAGCCACTAAACAAAAGGCAAGGGTAAGCTATTCATGAACACTGAGTGTTAAGCGAGCACTTAACCTGTGAAGTAAATACTCGTGCACTCAAATACTTCATTGTAAGAGGTAGGTATAAGTATAAATAAGTAGCTGTACATATTTGCACAGACTATTTAAATTATACCTTTAAGCTTTCAAGTGTATGCCTTTGAACCTTAACAACTTCTAGCTTGGGAAAACTTTCCTTTTAAAGAGGAAGAGGAGGAAAGAACAGAACAGAACAGAGACTTTGAGATATTTCTTTAAAAAAATCCATAGAGAAACAGGTTCTCATGTTCCTGTTAAATGCTGAGAATAATTCTGCTTTTCAGAGAGATGCTAATTTGAATTCGATTCTGACAATGTGGTAAAACTGACAAAGAACAGAAAAGGATTTTTGAGAAGCCAGGATTGCAAAGATACCTACAGCATAAAAGTCTTTCCCTTTTTCAAAATGAAAAAAATAAAGAGGGATGGGAAGATGAAAATATATAATATATATAAATATATATATATATAATAGCATCTTTCTTCTGAAGATAGGGGGTTGGACTACACTATCCCTGGAGGTCCTTTCCAGCCGCCATCATTCTGTGGTACCTGAAGGAATACAAACGTGCCAAAACTGTAGCAGGAAATAGAAGAGACCATATCAAAGTAAAACAGCAAGTTTGTTGCCTTGGGAAATTACAGGAAACACAGTAAGGTGAATACAATTGTATCAGAAATCTTATACAAAGACAAATGTGATAGAGTAAAAATACACAAGTACTTAGGGACAAAGTTAAAAAGACTAAGGCAAAAAGACATCTTCTCTGTCAAGAGGCAAAAAAAAAAAAAAGGAAGGGGAAGTTGTTCATAGGTATTTCAGAAAACAGAGAGGAAGGAGGCCATAAAACCTTAAAAAGCTATAAAACCATAAAAAGAAGGCTATAAAACCATGATTTCACCTGAGTCAAAATAAAGCAACAATTGACTGTAAGATAACAGCAGATTTTAATAATCTTCATGAAGGAAAAATCTCAACTAGAGCAAACCATCTGACAAAGTGGGGGAAAAAAGGGGATATTAAGGACAGTAGGGAAAAAACCTGGATATTAAGGAGAGTAAGGATTTCTTACAAACAATTGGGAGTATTCCTATGCTATGCAACTGAAAAACTAATTACATTCCAGTCCAAAGGGACTTTGCTTCAAAGTAGCATAGGAACTCAGCAAAGCTATAGGGAGAGGCAGCAAGGTGCCAGAAGATGGTAGAAGAGCAAACAGCAGTAACTTTGCAGTGAGAAGAGGAGAAAGCAGGAACTGAGAAAGTTACAGACCAGATGTAGCATCTGATACTCAGAAGTCCTGGAATTCACTACAAAAGGTTAAAAAAAAAATACTTGGAAGGTGCTAAGAACAATATCCAGTTTCATTTTTGAGATCAGCACAGTAGCTGATCTCAGTCAAGTCTTCCTGCTGACCCACACAGCATCCTCAAACGCAGTGGCGGTGCCTTGGTTTTAGCAAACCACAGAAGAATGAGAAAACAACATCCTGGTTGCAGAACTACCCTGAAAATACCTCTCTTAGCTGTTCAGCCAAGAGGGCATTTCAAGCTCAGTATAGCAAACTCCATCCAAGTTTCCTGCATGATCCAGCGTTCAGCAGCAATTTATGGAGTGACCTACCAGTAAGCCCACTGCACTAACATACATGTGGAGTGACATAAATGCAAGAGAAAATGTCAGTGCTTTCAGAAAGCAAGATCAAAAGTAATTTTTGACATGAGATGGTCTATACTCACTGTAATTAAATCAAATGAGGAGGAACAGCACGTTGAAAGGGTAGCAGTGAAAATACTACTGTGAATAAAAGTGATCAGTTTTACTCCATGACTACTGCAGAAAAGTTCCCCAAAAGTTTCCAGCTTACCTTGCAGTTAAGATGGATATCCAAGTGAAAAAATAGAAGAATAAAACATTGGAGTAAAACCAGAGAAAATCTCTGTTCCTGTAACTTCTCTTATAAAATAGGTTAGACCAGCACTTGTCAAGGATCATCTGGATAAACATGACCCTGCCACAAGTCACACCTCCAGCAGGGGTGCAGCCATCTCACTCAGTCATGGCATGGGAGCAACTATCTGAACAGGACATGGGACAGTACTAGACAGGACCTGAAAGATTGCTGGTTAAGGGAGAGTTAAGTGAGAAACAGGTAACTCTAGAACTAAAGCAGCCAAAAAGGACCTCCAGAGATGGGAAGCACGAACAGCCAGCACATCAAGGTAGTGCCAAGTCCTGCTGAGATTACTGAGGAACAGTACCAGGGCTATCAAATTTGGTTATAATTTAGCAAGACTGGAATCAACAGGGAAAACTAATTAGGGGCAGGCTGATTGCTTGGGAGAAGACTGGGATGAGGAAGGCAGGTATGAAGGAGGCAAAAATAAAGACAAAGGAAGAAAGGGATGACAACCACAGGCGATCAGTATCTACACCAGGTAGCCCTGCACTGTCCATCACCACAGCTTAAATGTAGGCAGCCAGCAAAGCCTGTTGTTGGGAGTCCATCACAAAAACTGGGGCTGGGAGGGAGGTTTGGTGCTCTGCCTGGCAAGTAAGAGAATCGGTAGGTAGGAGGACACAGCATCTTCACATCACTACGTTGGTGTTTGTTCATCCCCAACCTTTTCCCACTAGCCTTTCATCCCTGCACTTCCACAACACTTCGTCATGTCAAAGGAACAGAACTGAAGTCCTAGGGCTCTATTCATCCTTAACATGTAAAAATAATTTCCAGGATATTCTCAGGGACAAAGTAACCTATTACCTACTTGCCCTGGGGAATGTCACCAAGCTATGGTGCTGTAGAAAAATGTAATTGGTGTTTCTATTGGCCAGTCTGTAAGAATCACAGTGAAATGTTTGGATTAATGCTGACTTCCTTTTTCACAAGCAACTAAATCCTTTGCCAGCTGGGAGCTGGCTTTTCAGAAGCCATTGAAGGAGACAGGAGAAATGGTAAAACCATGAAGTGCAGGACTTCAACATCTGAATGAAATTATTAAATATCAATCAAATAAATACCAGACAAATGATAACCATGTAAGTAAATTTATGGTAAATGCTAATAGAAGGTTTTATGGACTCTAGATTCACCACAAACAATACTTTCATAAAACAATGAGAAGTGTAGGTGAAGAGTATTTAATTTCAGTTTAGAATTTTACTTTGTGGGACTGAAATTTATCTGCAATTCTGCACTGAAACTGAAGAGAGCAGTCAGAAACCTTCCAGCTGTCTTCAGAAAATGATAAGGGAAAAAATGCTCAGTAAAGAGCATTCTTAACAAGGACAACTGAACGGTTTGGAAAAAAAAAATCCTCCTATATACTTTGCATCTTAATGGAAATTCTTTGGATCCCTGACATGACTACAAACATCTGAGTGCAACACGCCCTAATATTCTCCATCAGAGTATTCCTTGAGCCCAAGCCACTGTTAAAACATCCATGGAGAAGTAAAAGAAGTCAGAGCATCAGCTGCTGAAAATTATGTTTACCAGTAACAAAATCATTTTCTCAGAGACTTATGGCCACCGTTACATTAACTCACTCTAGAAACGTTACATAACATTTGTTAGACTGCAGCTGCAAGGCCATGCATCTGGTAACTCAGAAAGTATCTTGTGTTTCTATTTGGAATTTAAATATTTGCCCCACAGTATTTTATACTCCCCAGTTTTTCCTCAAACTGTCAAGCATCTTACTATATGGACAGCACTGGATGCCACACAATCTACTGTGCTGGTAAACCCACCACTGCTGAAGATCTATTGATGGAGTCACTGAAATGTGCCACATAAATCTGAAGCCCTGAAGCAGACATATCTCAAAAAGCTGGTATCAAAATAGTGTGGAAAATAATGTGGCAGGCTATGAAGTATTTCTCATTGCAAAACTTTCCAAAAACTTCTACTAATTAGATGTATGCAATTCATTAAAGCACAGCTAGGGGTGGCAGAAGAAAGCACAGTAAAGACTATGCTTCACAACTACAAAAAACCAAAAGTGGCATTCAAAGATACTTGAGCAAATCCATTCAACTTGGCAAAACACCAGAAGATACTGAAACATTGTCTCTCCCATGTAAAGACTGTATTCTTTAGGAACGTGCAAGGAACCACATAGATGCCAATTCCGACCCAAATGTGGTTCCAGGTCAGAACAACATACCAGGACATAACACAGCACACTCAAGGAACCATGACTATTTCCAGGCTCTGGACTGCTAGAGAGAAATGTTTGGGTTTTTTTTAAATTGTTTGCAAGTTCTTTTCTCACTCATCTACACACTCCTACACCATGGGCACAGAACACAGAGTGGCCTCAGTTTCCTCTCAGCGATACCAAGTTGGCACAGGAAGATAAAGATGTAATTGCCTATCAGATACTGAGGCACATAATTGCTATCTAGGCAGATGTAAGAGCATTTCCTAGATGCAGGGTCTGACAACACTCAGAAGAAATTTGGGTACGCATCATCTGCTCTATGAATCCCTGCTCCGAAATGAAAGTTGGGCATGCAACTTCACAGAAGAACCATGGTACCATCCAGAAAGAAACCTCCATCTTCTGGACAATTTTGGCAGTCAAGACAGCAAGGTGTGTTGCAGAGCTCTCAGCCCACAGTCTATTTGCAGCCAACCTGACCCATATCACACTAAAACCCTAAACAATCACAGGCACATGAATGAGGAACACTCCCTCCTACCCAACAGAGCCACTAAATGTTGGCAGATGCAACCCTCCACCAGAAAGCTCACCTAGAAAAGGTTTTTAAGTCTGCTACTGCATCCAGCCAAGAGATTGCATCCCAAATCCCTGCAAGTGTTGAAGCTGGAGTCACAGAGAACGTACATCCAAATTTGGCCAACTTCCCCACCCTGGATGTCCTGCTGCAGTAATTAGATTTTTGTATTTCTTTTTTTCCTGTAAATGGTAAACAACCTTACGATGGTTTTCCCATTCACCCCAACCATAATTTATCAAGGCTCAAACATTTTAAACCAACTCACAGTTATCTGTCCTTACCTAAAGGACTTTCTTCAATGAGAACTAGCTGCTGTCTGTAACTCTAGATGGCAGAACTAGAGGCTGCATGGCAAGAGTTTTCACAGTGTAAGTTACTGATGTCAACACCTTGGTGGTTAACAAAGCAGTAAGCAACTTTAACTGACTTCCATCTTACTCTTTGCTCTATGTACAGCTTTTTAAAATTGTTATTGCAACTCACCAAAATTTCTCTTTGTTCTTCTAGGTTTTTTAAAAAGTTGGAAAACTCATGAAGTGATGCATCTGTAATACAAAGCCAGAAAATAAAAATGTTTAATCATGTTGCAGGATGTCAGGGCAAAATACAGCCACTTAGAGTCACTTCTTACCTACCTATGTATCTTTCATCATCTGTCTCTGCATCACCAATGAATTCAAATTTAAAGTCTCTCAAAGAATGAGCAAATTTTCTCTGGGCTGCTGAAAGGTCTGCAATGAGAGAAAAAAAAAACAAAAAAAAACACCACAACACAGATTGGAGGTTAGGGAATCATTTTACTAAGTCTGGAAGATCCTCCTACCCCTCAAATAATCAACTTTTACAAGAAATCCCTAATGCAGGTCTGCCTGAGGACATTACAAGACATCCAATGTTGTCTAACACTCTTCTGATCTCACCTGGGAATTTGTCATACGGATTTCTTTAAATAGGGCCACACAGTAGAAAGCAAGTGTGATCACATGACAATATTAGATATATTCTTATGCTTCACTGTATCACAATTTAAGGCAGAAGCCCTACAAACAGATCCGAAACTACACGAGTTTAAGGTACTCGGAGTGAGTTCTCCCAGTTATCTTACTCTGCTCACCTAAATAGGCTGGTGTATTTGTCAGCACAAATACACAGTTTAGGATTATCCATATAGTTCACAAAGCTAGTTCTGCTAGTGAGACACTTATACATAAACCAAATATGAAAGGATTGTTGCACTGGAACTAGAAATTCCATGGACTTAAACTCTGCTAAAACTAGTTAAATGCCCAGCATTAAAATTAATCTTATATAAGAACTGTTTTCTTCAAACCAATTTTTACCTATTAGTGTTTGACAACTTGGGGCCAGAGGGCTGTGTTCTTACATCCCTCAGGAAGTAATCAGACTCTATATTCAGCCACAATGTCATCATTATAAACCCTTAATAAGATTTATAAAGCTGTAAATAAGCAGTTTACACATGCTTTTCCATTGTGCTGACATGTGCAGGTTGGGAAAATCACAAGTTCTGAGAGGATAGAATTCCTCAATGGAAATAAAAGGATGCATGTTCTGGTACACTTCTACCCAGTAGTAAAGGTTTTACTCATATTTTTGTTGCCAGCCAAGGTTAAGGACAATTTGAAATATTTAGTTAATCTATAATCTTTTTCTTATCACATGAAGTTCTGAAGGGCTAAGAACAACTCTTTAAATGGATGAAGCAAGCAGTTTGTTCAATATTAACCGGAGCTAAAAGACTTCAAAACCTGAGGGGGCAGGAGGGGGTGTTCTTGTTTTGTTTGTTTAAAATAAACCCTACTTCATGATAGATTCTGCATCCAACTCGTATGCTTCATCATGTGTTACAGTCAAGTACAACTTCAACATACAACATGGCCCTGAAAGTTCAGTTCAAACACTTAAAAGGGTACGTCATGAATACTCTATAAAAAGCAAGACACAACCCCAAATAAGTAATAATAATAATAAAACAAAGCAGCTTTCTGTTCCTCGCCATTCCACATTCCTTTCTTTTCACCCATTTCTCATCAGTCCTTTCCTCCCCTATTGTGTAACAGCACCATGCCCTGTGATGCCACGCTGCTGGGTACTCGCCACCCTTTTGCAACTGCCTCCCTCTAAAGCCTGTGTCCTTCAACACACGAACCAGGAGGGTGCTGCACAGGGTTGAAAGAAGAAAAATAGCAAAATAAAAATGTATATAAAAATAATGTGGCAAGCAGGTCGAGGAGGGTTCTCCTCCCCCTCTATTCTGCCCTGGTGAGGCTGCATCTGGAGTACTCTGTCCAGTTTTGGGCTCCTCAGTTCAAGGAGGACAGGAAACTGTTGGAGAGGTTACAGCAAAGGGCTATAAAGATGATTAAGGGACTGGAACATCTTTCTTATGAGGAAAGGCTGAGGGAGTTTGGTCTTTTTAGTCTGGAGAAGACAAGACTGAGGGAGGATCTTATTAATGCTTATAAATACTTAAAAGGGTGGGTGTCAGGAGGATGGGACCAGTCTGTTTTCAGTGGTGCCCAGTGACAGAATAAGGAGTAATGGACACAAATTTGAACATAGGAAGTTACATCTAAACATGAGGAGGAGCTTCTTTACTTTGAGGGTGATAGAGCCTGGAACATGCTGCCCAGAGAGATGGTGGAGTCTCCATCTCTGGAGACATTCAAAACCCCCTGGACACGATCCTGTGCAGACTTCTCTATGTGAACCTGCCTGGGCAGGGGGGATTGGATGAGTGATCTCCAGAGGTCCCTTCCAACCCCTACCATTCTGTGATTTTCTGATAAGAAGGTTTAAGGAAAAAAAGTAACAAAATTCCCATGGAAAAAGAAACACGTATTTTAAGTCAAAAGTCCCCTGGGCTAAAACATTGTTCATAAAATGGACAGCAAAAGAAACAAGTTCTGCCAGCTGTGAAAGGCTTAAATATGGAAAATTACTCTTAAATATCTAATACTATGCTTATTTGTGAGACAGGTCACAACAGAAGGCTGAAAAGAGTTTATTTATGGAAGAATGGGTCCAATAACACACAGTATCCCAAATTTACTTCATTTTCTTGAATCCAGTAATCCCCTACCAAAGCCCTGTCATATGAGAGCTGGGCCCACACTAGAGGAAGGAATTGTTTATTACATTTCTTTCACTTGGAGAGTTGAGGTATTCAAATAATGTTGGGCAAGATACACGTTCAGAGAAGGCGTGCAGCACCGCATGAACGCGCACACACACACCCCCTTCACAGACTTAATGGGCACTAAAACACTGCAGCGGGCTAAAACACTTCAAGAGTGATGTGAAACCACCTCCTGCACAGCTGCATATCCCACCGCTCCACCAAAAGCCACCCCTCTGGTGACAGCAGACAGAATGAGTGCCCATGTCACTACTCTTTCAGTGCAAAGTCCCAACATCTGAGGTCAAGTTCAGAAGAGGCTGAATCCAAACACTGAGCTTCTCACAGGATCAAAACACCACATTCAAGTGTCACTCTTTACCGAATCTGCTAAGGAGTGGGAAATTACTGCTGTGTTAAAAGGTTACCAGCAGTAACCTTTTAACACAGCAAAGCTAGATTTGCAGAGCTCCTGTATTAAACCCATGACGACTCATCACATTTTTTGCAGATTTTCTCCACAAATCATCTCTGAAATGCTTAAAAATTGTTCCTGAAAAATTTTGGAATGCATCAGGGAGTGAGAGGAGGTTGGGGGTTTGGGGCACAGAATTATGACCTTAAGGGTTAAGGAGACACGGATACCTGCCTATTAAACCAAGACCTAGAAGAAGGGACAACAAAATCTGAAGAGGTTTTCTGATGAATGTAAAGAATTTGGCACTTTCAAAGGTGAGAATTAACTGGAGCAAAATAAAAACCACTCACATGTTGCAAGATGTAACTGGGAAGAAGAAACAAGCCGCCTGACTGGGGAAAGAAACACTCCAGTCATTTGGTTCAACAGGCTACTGCAATGATCAGAGTCCTAACTGTTGACAAAATAAGAGATTTTTTTAATCCTGCTTGGTCAGCAGATGTTAGCTACAAGGTTCATCCCCCAATGTTTATATGCCATTCATCAGTCTTGGTTTATTTTAGCTAAATTTACATTTAAGGTCAGATTCTGCTTTCATTCCCTACGCCAAAATAGCGTTGTTTAAACATAAAACCAGCACCTTGCTGGGCAGAACCACTGGTGCCCAGCTATTCACAAGAATGGAAGATTCTCTGGTCTGCCCCTTGCTGAACTGAAAGAAACAAAACTGGATATCAAGTAGAGATGAAGAAAAACTTTCTCAAAAGGTCAGAGCAAGAATAATGAACTCATTTTGCTACAGCACAATTACTCGAATGGTGGCTAGACTCGAAAAGGTAACACAGCCACGTGTTGGATTCTCTTGCTGCCTCACAAACCACGGCCAGAGGGAGACACCCGAGACCATCTGCAGTCAAACCTTCCACTGTGGGGCTAACAGCATGAAACTGCTCCAGCCTTTACCCTGATAAATTCCATATATCCTCCAGTACCTACAGAGGTGTTCACATAATTATAAGCGTTTCTAAAACTCTATAAAAGCAAACTAGATGCTGACATCATCATAAGTACTATACTCTCTTACTGTTGTGTTACAATCAAAATGCTGAACATGGTTGCTTAAATTAGAAAATCCATAAATTGGATTTCTTCCACCCTGTGTCAGAAGACCTTTACTACAGCAAAATTATTTGGCTGGCACTGACAGATACATTCCAGTGCTGTTCCATTAGATTAAGATAGTACTTGAGTATGGTATGTACAGCCAGTCACACTGACTATCCCAACTAATGCTGTAGCCTACTGAAAAAAACACAGTAAGAATTTAGGGGGCCAGAAAGCAATTATTTTATTCCCTTTAATCTGCACATTCTATAGAGAAACACCAAGTAGAAAGATACAGGAAAAAAGCAACAGCTATAATTGAAAGGGAGGACAAGGCATTTAAGAGCAAAGAGCATTTAAATATAAACCAAGTACTAACAATCTTTCCTGAATAACATGTAATCCTAGTCTATTCACAAGGCAGAGTCATTTCAGACTCACTTTCTTGAAACACTAAAAGAAACCAAGTGTCTGCTAAATGTTTTGACAAAAAAAAATGAAGACAGACACATTTCCAAAGAGAGTAAGGGAGGGACATAAAGACACCAGGGCTTTTAAGTTTCCCTTTTTTAATATACATATCAGCACACTGTATTTTCTTTGTGTTTGAATGTAACTACTTAAAAACACATCAGAAGAAACAGGAGTAGCTGCCAGCTCCCCCACTTTGCTCTGAAACACTTCAGTAACGAGCACTCCCGTCAGCTCATCCTGCACCAGATGCACTCTTGGTGCCTTCCAGAAATACCACTATATTTTTCTATTTGGATTTGGAGGAAAATATTTTTGTTCCTTATCTGAGTTAAGCCAAGCCAACACAACACCATTAGTTGCTAGGCGGTGGCCAGCCCTCACAGCACCAGACTTCAATTACTTCCTTTAAGACCAGCACTAATTTCAGTGTTAGCCACCTAGACTAAACCTCTCGAACAAAGCAAGACAATGTTGCTTCCTATTGCTGAGAGCTTATTTGCATGGCAGGACAATTAACTGCTTGTAAACAGCCTTTTTTATAACTGGTAACATTTTTGTACAGCAAAACACAGATTTCTGCATCTGGCTTCAATTTACTATATCATGATAGTTCTTTAAGGACAGGAACTATATCACCATTCCTCATCCCTAACTACAGATCTCATTGACAGTAACAGATCTGCTTCAAGAATGACAGATTTCTAGCAGCTTTACTTAACAGAGGCTAGAATTCATAGAATGGCCTGGGTTCGGAGGGAGTGTAAAGATCATCTAGTTCCAACCCCATCACAAGCAGGGACACCTCCCCTAGGTCAGGTTGCTCCAATCCCCATCCAACCTGGTCTTGGACAGAGGCAGCAAGGGGGCATCCACAACTTCTCTGGGCAACCTGTTCCAGTGCCTCACCACACTCACAGTGAAGAAAAATTGCTCTGGTCCTGTTCAACAAGATTCTCTCAAAACTCTAAACAGTTAACACTTACATTTAACTACCAAGCATGTCTTCGAGCTACATTGAGGACTATGAGACTTCTCATTCTATTTTCCTCACAGTAGGCCTTCTATGATGTTTTGTACAAACCATGCACCATCTCCACACTTACAAAGCAACTCCATAGGTTTTTTTACGTCCCCTTTTAGTGAGGTGAACATTGAATCTAATATATCCAACAGCACTGAGAACATGAACAGGATTTAGTTATTGCCTTCATAAGGTGGATAAATGGAATTAACTTATCAACTTAGCCAATGCAAGCCATGTCACAGATTCTTAAGAGTAGTAACTCTTAGGTACTAAAAATATTTACTAAAAGCCCTCAGAAATGTACTGTCAGAATGAAGTTACTTTAGATCATGTTTACACGCATACATGCACACACAAATGAGAGTTTAAATTTTAAAAATACCATTAAAAATAACACAATAAAAAAATAAAATACAATAAAAAAAAGTTTTGGTCATATGTAAGACATGCAGGCGACTCATGGGGGGGGGGGGGTGTAAAACCAACCCGGCCTAGGATCACTTTAAGGCCCTATCTATGCAGGGATGGCCCATGGAGAGCTGTTTAGATAGCTCGCCCTGAGCTGCCCATAAGCCCCGAACAGGGCAGTGCTGCATCATCCAAAGAACCTAAACCAGAGCTGAGCCTTGAAATCCCTCAACAAATAATAAGCCCTGAGTCTCAGTCCAACCCACTATTCAGTTGCCTGAGCAAGTAAGATAAAAAGAATCTGAAGGGTTTCAGTGTTGGTTTCAGCTGACAACCTTGTGTCTCCAGATGGTTTAATCCACTCAGACACAGTCTTGCCACAGTCATGTAAATCAGGAGATAAAACCCCTAAGGTGTGGGTTAGGAACTGGAAGGCTGCATCACAGCCTGTATGGAGACCCTTCCCCTTTGATTGGGACACCAGCCAAGGTCACTTTTCTGGGATTGAGAGCCCTTATCTGGAGGGGTAAGCAAATATTTAGCACACTAAGTTTGTAACCACAGGCAATTAACTAACACACATATAATGTTTAGTGCTTCTTAGGTTGTTATAGTGTATTCCTGCTTTTAAACTGTAATAGCGCGTTTGCCCATCCGCGAAAAACTGCCTTAGTGGTGTATTAGTAAACCTGTAAGTGAAGCTCTCACGAAGTGCTCGCTTGAGCCCTGCAGCTCAATCTCTTAAGTGAAGCTTGGATCATTCACTTCCGCCTTGCAGTCTAGTCTCTTTTCACCACACAAGCCACATGTAAATGGCACGACAAAGATACAGTAACCCTCTCCCTACTTCTTGAGAGAATCACCTAGTTTTTGCAAGATTTTTATTTTATAAGTTACTTCTGTCATATTTTATGACTTTTCTTCTTTCAAATGAATAACGCCATGATCTAAATGCCACTATTCTCCACATGGATCAAAACAAGCAAGCCGAGAAGCTTTCAGATTTTAGCAGAGCAGACTCTTTTTCATAGATACACAAAACAGTTTAGATGTCATAACTTCCAACCACTGTTTTCTCCTATAGAAAATATGAAGTATATTAACATAAAACACAAATTATCTTACCCACCTTCTCTAGTCCTACAACTTTTACCAGTGAAAATAGACTTAACTGATTTCTCCTCTTTCTACACTTACAATGGTACAAACTCCACATTCCCCCGCATCAAGAACAATGCATTAACATGTTAACTACCACATATGAAATATCAGAAAGCAGCATCTTACGGGAGTAGGGGCAAACTGCCAAATCATGCTGGTATTGTCTCCCAGCTGCACCACACCTTCTTGGGCTCTGGCTGTTTGCATTTTCAGCTGGGTCTTTTAAAGGAGCAAGCCAGCCCTACTCCACCCTGCCAAGGGCATTCTCCTCTTTGCATCACAGGTATTATGCAAAATGGCACATTTAGTGTCTCAGCAGAGATTAAAGCTCTCCTAGAGCATGTCCAACATCTCTGGCAAAAAGGTGCACCCCTCTGCCAGCTCGGATGGTGACTGTATCTTTCGGTTCTGCTCTTCAGGAACACAGCATAAATTACAATTCATGAAAGAAAAAGACAAGCTGCTTCCCTGGCCCTTCACCCCTGCCAATAAATTCACTGCTTCAGAGGTGGAGAAACATTCCTGCAACTGCTCTGACTTAAGACCTGTATCCTACAGAGTCTGATGAAGGGTCAGGCAACTGTGATGCAGTTACTGTGGAGTACCACAAAGATAATTTGTATTCCAAGGAATCATAACTGTTTTCTTGATCCTTACAACCTCCATGTCTCTGACAACAAAACATACTAAAAGTAGTAAGTTATAAAGCAAGGACTAACAAAAACAAATTTGCTATGCAGAAAACTATGAGAGCTTTCCACAAAATTCACATGGTTCCAAAAGATAAAAACTAGCAGTTCAGGATTTGCTTCAAAAGTTTCCCTATATAACCGTGCACCAAATGGCAGCAAGAAGGAAAAAGAAGAACCTGTAGCAGTCTAGAAGCAACAGTTTGAGTACACAATACCAAAACAGTTGTACCATCAAAGCCTTTCCTTGGTAAAAACTCTCTATGCTACCTTTAGCTCTGTAAGTAGCACAGACCTGGGGACTGTCTTTGGAAAGTGACTGAAGTAGAAAACGTGAGACGAAAACATCCCTTTTCAGAGATCAGGATTTCACCATTACTAATGTAAAGATGTATGAAATTAGAAGGTAAGATGACATTTTAGTAGTGAATTTCTTTAGCAGAAATATAAAATTAACTTAAAGCCTTTATAAGGCAACTCTGATCAAGTAAATGGAACCCAAATTTCCAGATGTTGTGCTCTTCAAATTCTTGTCAAACACCGCCGATTTGAAAGCCCTCCTGCATTTATTCTTTGTTTCTTTAATTATAAGTAAATCAGTGGCAAGTAAATCGGAACACCAAACAGCTAAGGATGCAAAATTGTGATAGGTAACATTAAGTATTCTCCTGCAGTGAGGAACTATAAAAGAAATAAAGCGGCTACAGGAAAAATCAGCTACAGGACCCATCACCAAGGCACACAAATTTCCCCCTTCCAAGAAACAGGCCTGACTTCATTATTTGAAATCTATTGTCTTAAACATGTTACACATGTGACCGAAACTTGATGTGGCTGAGAAAGTTGGAGGGGGGGACCCAACTCAGCCTGAGATGGGAAGGTCACACAAAACCCATCAGCATGCAGGTTTTTCGTGTGCCACATCTGCTGCCATTAAGCATGACCATCATCTCAGAAGAGTTCACGTCCAATAAATAGCTTCAGTAAGATCTTTTTTCCTCCATAACAGCACTCAATGGAGGAAAAAAAACAACCAATGAACCTTTCCCCACAGTGTAGCTAAAAGAATCCTGAACAGGATTTCACTCGATAAAGGCCTTTTTCCAGGCAGAGCTCTCTGAAGATTACGGGATCTAAGCAGGCAAACAATGCAAGTGTTAGTGCTTTTCACAAGAACTCAGAAGACCACTCCATAACAGGAAGTGGGCAGCCAAAACACAAGAAGGGCTGGTAGTCACCTCCCTAATGAACAACTAGAGCAAGTATTTTTACCTTCTAAAGAAGACATGCTGCTCAACTGACGGTTTAAAATATTTTATCAAGCCTGCAGAAATGTCAATATTAAATATGAAAACCTTTCAAAATAAAAGAAGAAATAATAATAAAAATATCCTTCACAATGTTCTCTCTCTTTGTAATGGCGGATACCTCCAACCATTGTCACTTGTATGGAAGTACTGCCTGTCTAAACAGTTGCATATGTAGACAAAACCTCACAAGAACACCAAACTTGCAAGATACTGTGATTTATCCACAACTAAGCATGTCCAGACACACCCTCAGCACACCCGCACACGTATAATTACAGTGTTACGTGAAATGGGTACCAAATCCTTTGTCATCAGTAAGACCATAAAAGGTTCAGAATATAAAGTTGTATTTTCACCAGGCACTCTGATCATGAGTCATGGAAATTAAGTAAAACTCTTCCAGTAGCTGAGAAAGACCTTACATAGTACAGCTTTATCTTCACAAGTGCAACAGGATTCAAGTGGGAGAGGAAAACACAAAGAGTATTCAGATAACTGAGCAGCTGAGATCTGTAGTTCAACAGCTAATGGCCAAGCACCCAACCTGCAGGCTATTTATTATTTCCTAAAAGGTGAGAGTAGGAGTGCATTTGGAAAAGACTTTATAATTTAATGCATTTCTACACAAAAAAAAAAAACCCAGACACCTTAAAATCCAAATTAAAACTGCAGAGGTTAGAAATTCTGGCAAGATGTGTTAAACTCCTTTCTTTGAGGTATAGACATTTTGTCCAATGTAGGCAAGCCCAGGTGAATCAAGAAGGACGGGAAGACCACGAGAGGCTACCAGAGAATGAAGAGTTTTTGATTAACTTTGCTGTAGCTGGACACAGAATTGAACTGAATCCAAGTAAAGAAAACAGCTGGCAGCAACTGTGGTTCAAAAGACTGCCTCTACTTACATCATACATATATAGTTTCCATAAAAAGCACCAGACAGCATAGCAGCGGGTAGCTATACTAGATGCCCAAATAAATTAAAAGGTTTTATTACACACTTTACCAAAACTGTCAAATGAGGATTTCACAACAATAGTTGTGTGTCAGAAGGAATTTTTTCTGATCACTCTCATGTGAGCTGTATCCAGCTAAACCATGTTAAAACTGAAGCTTCTAATTAGGTCAGACCAAAACCATATACATACACCACAGAATACTTCAACATCCACATACTGAATACAGGATTCTTTTAAATAAATAAAAACAGCAGAAAGCACCGAAACACAGGAAACATAAAGGATGAGCCTCACACTCTCACTGCTCTCACTGTTGTTCTTTTAAAGTTTCTGCTAGAGGAAGCCCTGATGCTCTGGCACCATTTCAGCTGCCAGCTTCTCTCACTATTACAATTTATTTGCCTGAACAGAAGAATAAAGTTATTGCTCATGCCATCAATAAGTAATAGCAGAGCTTGCCAGAAAATATTTACTTAAATATTCAACTATGTATTACGGTATATGCCAAGAGAGAAACTTTACTCATGCCTCCAAAATTAGTTTGCAGTCTGGATATCAGTGGCAAGTGGTTCCCAAATCAAAGATCACTGAATGATAAATAACCCAAATAATTGAGCACAAGTAATTTAGATTAGTCAAGAGCAAGCACCATATCCTCATGAGAAGCACAAAGCATCAGAAACCTCTTGCAATCCTACGCAGCTATACAAACATAGCTTAGCAGCAGGAAAAAAAGCCATTTGTTTAATCATCTTAATGCAACTTTCATATTTCATTCTGTTTTCAAATAAAAGCAAAACTTAAGAGCGTATAACCCAGTCAACATCTTTTTGAGATTACTTACACCCTCTATGCTTTGACACAAGAATTAGCTTAAATTTACTACATTGGGTTGAGAGGAAAAACTCAAACTGGTTTTGTTTTGAAATGGTAACATATAATTTGAGTGAAAGCACTAGCCCACATAGCTTCATTGATGCCCCCCATAAGTTAACTTTCAGCTGCATTGCTACACTCTCTGCATTTCTGGCACCAGCCATTCTCATGAGAGAGCAGATAATGCAATTTCTTGCGTAAGGGTGGAAGTATTC
>JAAGNO010023200.1:53033-89608 GCA_033439905.1 Ceryle rudis | reverse complement strand
AAGTGTCTTACCCAGGCCCCAGGGAGACAGCATACTTCCCTATGGGTTGGTTCTGGTCAGCAGATAGGGCCCTCCATTTCTTTCAAGAGGGAGTCACCGATGACCACTATTCTCATTTTCTTAAAAGAAGGGATTGTCATACAAGTAGGCCTATAGATCTACAGAGCATTACTTTATAATGGAACACTCTAACTTAATTTGAAAATTAGTTTGAAGATCTGTAACATTCTTACGTACACAATTACACAAATATTTATCTTCTATAACCTTTGCATATAAAGAGCATTTGCTCCTTTGCATTAACAAGCCTATCTGAAATATAAGGCACTCTATTTAGCAATTAAAATACTGTTTAGAAGTGTCCTGATTACTATTCTTAGACTGAGAGATAACAAGTTTGTATAGTGGACTGTTAAATGAGAATTTGGTACTTAAAAAGTACAAAAAACCAGACCATTTTGTAAACACACAATTTATGCTTGTCTGCCTGAATAATGATTTTTCTCAAAAATGGTGATATGCTTTTCTGTTCATTTATGGGAGCCAGGAATAAGACCCAGATATAATTTTCTAGATAACAATGTTTGTCTTTTTCCATAAAAGTCCTCCTTGGTAAAAGACAGGATGAGAGAATTTCTTAAATATCGAAAGATCTGTACTGTTTAGTGTAAATTTAATAAATTTCTAACTGATATGTTTCAAGTAACACTTATCTGCTTGTTTTCTGTTGTCATCCATATTCCACCTGTTTCTCAGTAACCGTCATTGTGTCAAAAATGCTGGGCTAAGCAACCTCCTTCCTCTCTAAATTCTTTTCTGACACTGTTCCTCATATTGATAGGGCAGAAAGGGATGTACAGATGGCTACATGTCTAACTTAACTGGAAAATATTAAAGAAAAAGTGCCTTTCTAAAATATTTTCCATTCTCATTTAAGCCATCTAATTGGACAAGCTCATGGAATAATTGCTTTGGAAACTTAGCTGCTTAATTAGCCTTTCTGTTCACTACTTCTTTTCTTTCACTGTAAAGGATGTTTAAAGCAACACTGACTGAAAGACTTGTTACCATTGTAAGGGTCTCTCCTGTTGAACACAAGGATAAACTGCCAGAAACAACAACATGGCATCACACTTCAGTTTTTAATGTAGCACAGTGTAACCAGAAGCAACCTCATTTTAGTAGCATGGAGGTCAGTGTAGATACTCTTCAGAAGAAGTAGATTACTGTTCAAATTAGCGTGAAGTGCCATGTCAAAGCTCACATTGCTACTGGTTACCACAACCAGTTCCAGTACCTGTATTCTTCATTGAAATCTCTCTGTAGACATAGTTTACACCTCCTGGAAGCTGCAGCATTTTTACGGGGCCCTTGCTCACCAGATGAAGCCTTGGAACATGACTGCTGAGGCAATGTAAATGTGACTTGCAGCTTGCTTCATGCTGTACTTGCTGTATGGAGTCAAGGACTGGTAATCTGGGAGGTTGTAGAGTCTCCTTCTCTGGAGACATTCAAAACTTGCCTGGACATGTTCCTGTGTGACCTTTGCTAGGTGATCCTGCTCTGGCAGAGGGGTTGGATTAGATGATCTTTTGAGGTCTCTTTCAACCCTTAACATTCTGTGATTCTGTGATTCTGATCATTCCTGCCAGATTGACTATACAGATTACCACTATAATTGACTGGCATATTTTTATTGAGCAAAATTCACTTTAAGTTTCTTGACCTGAAAGCACTCTGTTCATATCACAGTCTTGCATGAATATTTCTTATGCAAAATGAGATCTATTACTGAAGCAGTGGGTTCACTCATGGATTAAATGAAGACCAGTGCTGCTTAAAAGCCATGCTGCCTGTTTTAGTAACACATATATTTATCAGCTGAGATACAAACTGTTCCCAGACTGTTGACACGTATAGTGAGTTTTTTATTGAAACAATTTGTATAATGTGGAAAGAATGCTAGCATGGTACTGTTTAATCAATTAGCAGAGAAGACAACAAAAATACCCTCTTCCTGTAGATACTTGACCCAATTGCTCCACATGGTGCGGTTGGAGCAGATGATGGATATTTAATACTAAATAGATGCCCTGGTTTGTATGATGAACTATTGCTTCATTACTTAAAGAAAGTGGTTATAGAAATGATATATTGCATTCCTTTGTCACATTGTGTCACGTTGAATTGACTTACAATGTGAACTATGTAACGTGATGTGATTGCCCTCTAATTTGCCATAATTTGACATAATGTAATTTAGCAGGTCAGAAATGTAAAACAAACAAAACTTTATTCATGATGAAATTATTGCTGCTCATTCAGACAAATGTAAAAAGAATTTTTGCCAGAAAATAGAATATAATTATATTTCACATGAAACAAATTTCCTAGAAATATTCCCTACACAACACAGTGCAACTGTTTAAGCAAAATCAATCTTGGGACTGACAAATACTTTGTCTCACTGAGACTGGATCTAAGAAGTACCTGGAATGGATGCTATTTCTCTCAAAAGCCATGAGAATACAGCACAGTAGCACAGGATCTGGCTTAACAGTAATATTTTAGCACAGTTCATGTCAACTTCACTTACCTAGTCATTAACACAGGTATGTTAATGATCAAGCTTAGGCAGAAAAATATTTTTACATGTAGGAGCCAGTGGACTCATTGTATAGCTTTGTATCTAATCATTAAGTAAAAAGATTTATGTGTAACATGGAATCCACATGAAACTGGCAGTGTCAGGTAAGTGTCACCCACAGTTTTAAAAGGTGATTGACAGAAAGCTCATTATTTGATTGAGGATTTAATTGTATTGCTTAGTCAAAGTAACCCCTTCTTATCAGCTTCAGGCATTCACTGAGGCACAAAACCCTGAGGACTACGAAGAAAGAAAAAGAAAGTGAATGATATAGGAAAAAAAAAAGATAAAGCTATTCCATTTGTGATACAGTTATACAGTTTTGTGATTTTTTTTTTTCTTTTTTTTTTTTTTTTCTTTTTCCTTCTTAGTGTGTCCTTATAAATGGGAGAAAAACAATGCTCCAAATAAAGCAGGAGGAAATCATACATGTTATTTCAGGTCATTTTTGGCAACACTGCATTACTAATCTACAGGCATATGAAATAATCTAGCATTGAAATTCATGCTGATCTTTGAGATGCAGCAATCTTCTAGCCTGACTACAACACAAATCATAATGGCCAGTCAAAGACTACTATATGAAAAAAATACAAAATACTATCAATCTGTGGCAAGGTTGTGTTTTTATAGATGTATTGTAAAAGTTTATTCTTTATTTTACATGTAAAAATGTAAAGTCTAACTTCAGAAATATTTCATGTAATAAATTGTTAAAATGCACTGTGAGTCTGGATACCCACTGCTTTTGATATATTGCACTGTATAGGAGAAGGAGCAAAACATTTCAGAGTTTGGTTTTTTTTTAATATTCAGATATATTTCGATTCTTCTATCTGTTCAATTAAATAATTTCTTCAATGACTTAAGAAAGAAGACATATTTAAGCAAATTTATGACAGAATGACTGAGGTTGTCAAGGACTTCTGCAGATCATCTGCTCAAAGCAGGGGCAGCTAGAGCAGGCTATGCAGGGCAGTATCCAGTTGGGTTTTGAACATCAGTGGTGGGGATACCACAAAATCTATGGCAAATCTGCTCTTGTGCTTCATCACCTTCACAGTGAAAATGTTCTTTCTTATGTTTAAGAATAATTTCCTGTATTTCAGCTTGTGGTTGTTGACTCTTGTCCAGTCACTAGATAACATTGGGAAGAGTCTGGTTCTGTCTTCTGTCATCCTCTCCTGAACACAAGTAAGATCTTGTCTCAGACCTTTCTTCTTCAGGTTGAACAGACACCTCTCTCTCTCAGCCTCTCTTCCTGTGAAAGATTCTTCAAGGCCTTAGATATCTTTTTCAACTGTTCCTGGATTTGCTCCAGTAAATCCATATCTCTCTTGGACTGGGGAATGCAGAACTGGATGCTGCACTCCAGGTGTTTCTCATCAGGGCTGAGGAGACGTGAAAGATCACTTCCCTCAACCTGCTGGAAACACTCTACATAATACTTCCTAGGATGCTCTTGGACTTCTTTGCTGCCAGGACACATTGCTGGCTCATGGTCATCTTGTTCGGCTGTACGTCCAGGACCTTCTCTGCAAAGCATATTCTTAGACAGATGGCAACCAGAGTGTATTGTTGCCTGATGTTGTTCCTTCTCAGGTGCAGGACTTGGCATTTCCCTTTGTGGAATTTCATGAGGTTCTTGTCTGCACATTTCTCCAGACTCCTGAGGCCCCTCTGGATGGCAGTGCACCCATCTCATGCATTCTTCATACTGACCAGTTTTCTATCATCCTCAAACTTGTTGAAGGTACACTCCATCCCATCATCTAAGTCATTAATGATGAAGTTTGGCCTTATTATTGGCCAGTAGTGACTGAAGGCATGACTAATCAATAAAGATCAAAGTGAACAAGGTAATGGATACTTCAACCATTCCCATGTTCTTTTTCATCAGTTTTGCTCTGATCAGCAACAGGCCTACATTTTCTCTCATCTTCCTTTTGCTTATGATACATATGTAGAAGTCCTTCCTGTTGCCTTGCATGTGCCTCACTGGATTCCCAAGTCCAGGTGGACTTTGAATTTCCCACAGTCCCCTCCATTCTCAGACACTGTCTTTATATTCCTTTGGTGACCAGGCCCTGCTCTCACTTCTTCTATGCTTCCTATTACATTTCAGTTTTGTTATAATCTCCTTGTTCACTCATAAAGGGCTCCTATCACTGTTTTGTTGCCTGAAATTTTTGGTATGATAAAAATGACAGTTTTGGAGCTTGGAGGAGCTGATCTTTGAGAATCAACTGTCTATGTGATTTAGATTCATCCCATGTGTTAGCTGTCAGCTAATAGACAGCTTTCTCAAAAAGTTTTTTTTCCAATAATTGATAGCTTGCCTTGACTCAGAATATTATTAGTATAATATTAAATAGTGGCAATGAGTAGAGAAAATTATTATTTAAAAAGATGACTTGTTTGCAAGTGATGACAATTTACAATCAGCTGCCATCACATACAGAATGGTGACTTTCTTAGCTAAATAAAAATCTTTCCATAAATGCTTCCTTTGTCAAGTTTATGCACATACTAAAAGTAATAACTGATTCTAGTAAATAACAGAAAATTGTGGGTAACAGAATCAGTAGTATAAAAGATGCCCCACCCGAGAATCCATTTTATGACAATAGAAAATTTCATACTCTGTGTACAGTATACTACATATTAGAATTGTCATAGTCTTTATTACTTCTATGCTTATTAAGCAACAAAACAATCTGTATGTAACCTAATACACCAATATCTCATTTTCCTTTACTTTTGTTCAAATTCCTACCAAAATGACCTGTGTTTTCACAGAAAGTATGAGACCAGGTACTAAATTAGGTGCAAAACCATGGAGTTTGGGACTATCCTATTCTTTAATGCCCACCTAACTTGTGGCTAGGTGCTCAGACACAGATAGCTTTATTGTGGTATTTGGGCACTCTGGGGCAGAGAAGAGCCAGAATCATCTCTATGCTATAAATGTGCATATGTACAGGTAGGTTGTCCCCAGGCAAACTGTCCCCAAATATGAAGGGTCATGTCACTGGGTGTCTATCTCCATGGCAGCAACTCACAAAGCCTGTTGTTGCGGTTTTATGTTTTTATGTGTGGGTTACCTACCTTTAGCAATTGTTTCTCAGGTATTTCACATTTTAATCAAATTCCAACATACACAGTCCCACTACAGAACAAATTTCCAACTTGCTTGTTTAAATTCATGAATATATTTGTATATCAGCTTATAATAATAGGGGTGGAACATTCTCACACTTAAAAAAGACTCTCAGTGGTGCTTTTTTTTTTTTTTTTTAAATATCTTTGTTCTCTCATTTTTACCCAGCTTTTCTCAGTCAGGTTTTTCAGTCTGTGACAGAATGTCAAATCTCCTGGTGAATTTGTTTAAGCTACTAAGGTCACTTTGAAATTTTGTAGCATGTTACACATTTTTATCTGTTTGCAGCCTTGCATAACTGACAACTATGTCTATTACAAAAGAGTTTTGAAATTGTTTCTATTTAAAATAATATCCATAGCAGAGAAGCTATTAAAATCTTTGTTAGAAGTGTGTCAGATGAATGTTTTTTTCAATCTTGCTGTACTATTATACTGCTAATGTCCGTATACTTCAGAAAATATTTGCTTCCCAGAATGACTTCTATTAATTTGGATACAGGTCAAGAACCTTCTAAATTTAAATTCTTATCATCAGCTTGTTTCACAAGAGTTTCCATGGGGTTTTTTTTGCTATCATTACTGAGCTTTTTGAGAAAATGAGAATCCGATATTAACATTATGCCTAAATTGATGTTATTTGCATAACATTTGTCCTAGTTGCTTCAATAATAGGAATTTAACTATTTTAAGCAATCCCTGAGTATTTAAGGGACAGGTTATTATTTCTGGTGATGGTTATTTTTTTAAGATTCTTTCAGAGCTTGTAAAATGATTCATACATTCACTATTTATTAACTAACTGCACAGTATGGTACAAGAAAGAGCTGACAATGACAGTAAATCAAGGCCTGATCAAGGAAAAAGAAAATTCTAGCAAAGCTACAGGCTAAATTAATTCTACCAGTATTTCACTGATTTGTTACATTTTTATGATTCAGTTAAGTTTGTAGGCAAGTTTATAACATGGAATTGTACATGAGATCTGTGTTCTTAGCAGCATCATGGCAGTGGTTGTGCTTAGGTTATGTTTTTAAGTATTTCTGCTTATGCAATAACCTAAAATGTAAATACTTAATTAGAAGAAGCAAAAATGTCATGTTTCCAGTTTTTCTCTTAGGCTAACAGATAATCTAACTGTGTAACCTGTTCATACACAGTTTGTTGTATATATTCTTTTTGGTTAAAAGGATGTAGCCAAGCCAAATAGAGCTCCTTGATCATGTTACTGTGAGGGATGCACTTTGAACAGGAGTAGTTGTTCATACAGGGGAAGTTCTCCTTCCTTGAGAACTCACAACCTTTATCTCAGAAGAGCTTCTGGAGTGTAATGTGAAACAGACAGATCTGAAAAAGCAAACAAGAAGAAAGCTTGCAAATGGATGTGGCTGGAAGATTCCTGAGAAGAGCAGAGTATTTTATCAGCTAGAAAGTCACAGACAGGATAAACTCTTTTTCTGTGACTCCCAGGGCACAACATGGAAACTTTCTTCCACATAAATCGAAAAAAAAGTTGTTGGAATAGAAAGAAAAAAATCAAGGGGAAGAGATTTTCTGCTCCAAGCTGTTGGAAAGGGTAGAATTACTTCTCAGGTAATTTATTTAATGTTTCATGCAGGAGATCTAAGTTTATTCTTTATATTAATCCATTTTCTTCAGTACCATTTTTTTTTCTGTGGTTTGATAAAACCTAATTATAGAGTTTAAAAATTTTTTATTGTCCTTTGTCAAGATTATACCAAGAAAAAAGAGGTGGTAGGGTGAATATGCTCATCACAAACTTTTGGCTGTTTCATAATTCCAACAAATATAGGAAAAATTATCTTTTATAGAGTCTTTGTTCAGTGCTACTCAGGAAAGATCAAACTGTGAATGCCTCTTTACATGGAACAGAATTTTAAGCAGTGCATGAACAGGATACATTCTCCTGTACTGAAAAGCTAACTGAAAAATGAATTAAATGTTCTCTTCTACAGTTGAATAAAATAAAGATCTTGGTTATTGTAAGAGGACTCTTTCAAAAATCTTCCAGCTGATGTGTCTTTAATCTGGATCATATGAAGTATAAGGGATTTTGTTCAAATTCTTCTTAATTTGGAACGTCCTCATAGTGTTTCCAGGATTCATACAGAAGTACTAATATTGGTTTTGAGATAAGTGTCTCTGGTTCTAAGTAAATAAAAATTCCATAGCTTTTATAAATTTAGTCTTGCTCCAAAAACTAATGGAAGGAACAAGGGCCAAATCAAAAGTGGTTTAAGATTATTTTGTGCTGTTAGATACATTTTAAAAATAATAGAGGCAGATAAGGGAACATTAAAATGATGCTGTGGTAAGTTTGTACACGTGCTTTGGCAAACAACAGTGACAAAAACTCTGCCACTGGAAGAAAATTAGAGTATTTCAGAACAAAAAAATGGTACCAAAACAGTGCTTTTCTATGTATAGAAGATGATATTTTTTCCTTCACCTAAAATTCCAAACTAAAATTTCCAGGAGAAATATGTGTTTATATGTTACATACATGACCCTTTTGTAAGAGTTGAAAGGGTCAAAGAGAGCTCATTTTGCATTGCCTTTTTGCATGATTGCTTTTGATTTCTTCTTTAATCATTTAACAGTTAGTGTTCAAGTTCTCAGTGAAGAAGAGTAGCTATTTGGAGCAGGTTATTCAGACCATGGATTATGGATATAGATTTTCATAAACTTAAATGTCAGACTGGAAAAGGTGGCAAAACTCCCTGCAAAATTACCATGGTCAAGATTCAGTGAAGAGAAGTTGTTAAAAACACTTAAGGTGACAAATGCAGTATGTTGTAAGGTGTAACTTTGTAAATACTACTAGTCTAAGAAATAATCTCAAACTTCAATCAGACTTCAATCTGCAGGACTATTTTAATTTCAAAATATTGGAAAAAAATATTTTACTCATAAAGTATGTATCACTCAGGTAATCTTAAATAGGTAGTCTCTGAAGTAATAATTTCAGTGGAGAAGTGTTACTCAAAAAATAAGGTGTAAGTTTCCAGAATGAGATAGAATTCTGTGTGGTTTTTTTCCAATGTGTGATTTCTTATCTGAAATTACTTCATTTTAAGCTTAGATCCAAGTACAAGATCGATACTTGTTAAAAAGGCTTTTAACAATTGTGGTTCACAATTGTTATGGAGCTAGCCAATGCTTTGGAAATACTGGTCTTGAGATCAATGGTCTTGAGAAATACCGTTATGAATTGGATTTGACAAATGTTGAATCAGTGTATTTTCAGCACTTTTTGAGACTACCTGCACTGACAGGTAGGCAAATACTTTTGCTATGTACAAGAAAATGAAAGTTACATTTATATTTTTTTTATCCATTTCTTGAATATTGAGTAGTCTATCTATAACTTTAGATTAAAGCAAAGTCTTGAATCTAATGTAGTCCATAGTTTTGTCTTTCTCTTGATAAAAAAAAAATAATCTGGTGAAATGAACAGATAGAAGAATTTTAAATTTTAACAGAAAGTATGTCAAAACTTTTTAATGTATTATGATACATTTCCTCAGTAAATGGCTCAATTATATGTTGTGGGGTTTTTTATCTCTTTTCCCTTAATGTCTCTTACTTTCACTGTAATAGTATCTGTTGTTACCCATTCTCTCAGCCTTCACACACAGCATTTTCCATGTTGTGAAAAAGTACAATTTCTATGGAAATAGCAAAATCTGTGGTATTCAAACATTTTTCTAAATTGAACTATATGTAATTGCTAAATCGAATATTTAGTTCTACAGGAGTATTTTCTTTTTCAGGATTCCTGGATCAGTAGACAGGAGTTGATGTGCTTTACTCTACATGAATGTAGTGTTGACATTTTTGTAACTAGCTGAAAGCACAGTTTCCAAAAATTCCTTTGAGATATGTTCTTGTTGAGTCCCTTGGTAATCAGATATTTCCCATTGTTTCACTGTAAGGTTTTTCCAGTGCTATTGTTTCCTAAGAATGATACCACTTCTTATTTGCTATGTATAATATTTTTTCCATTCTGGTATATATTACTTTATAATTTTCACAACATTAAATTGTTTAATTCCCTGTAGTGAATACAATGTCACATGATGTAGACCTGTCAAAATAAACACTTGAAACAAGGCAAGACTGTTATATCCTTCTCAACAGACCTGCTCTCACATTAAATTGTAGATCTTGTAGTGTTACTGTGATTTTATCTCTTTCTAATATACTATAGCAGTAAAAAGTGCTGAAGACCATATTTAAATTTCACACTTTGAAGTATCCAGAGTATGTAAAATGAACTCTCTAACTAAAAATGTTGATCAGAGTTCTCCAAATCTAGGATTTCATAGTTCCCCTGACACTCTGATCAAAAAGATTGTTCGAAATATTGGTTCCTTGCCAGGGGAAAGTTGGAAGTATGAGTTTCATTTAAAAAAATAGCAAATATATAAACCCCCATATAACTAATGTCTATATTGCAATAGATAAAGTTCAAGTGAAATTTAACAGAAAGAACTAAAATAGCAAGCTTTTAAAATTATCTAATGATGGTAGGTTTCCTGTACCCCATCTAGACACATACTATAGTGATACTGAATAACAGAAGCTGAAAAGAGATTACAAGAATGATAATATAAAAAAATGCCACTATATGTCCTGTCCATTTGGGACTCTTGAAAAGGAGAGATATAAGAAAGAAATGTCAGAGTAATACACACAGGTGAAAAGGCCTCTTGTATAGCCAGCAGGCTATAAGGTCATGAACATGGACGTAATGAAAAACTGATTATAGACCATGTCCTTTTACACTGTCATCTGTAAAATCAGTTCATAAAAGTGAAAGGGAGAAATAAATATAGAATAACAAAACTAAGTTCTTTGAATTTAATTCCGAAGACTCTTATAAATTAGGTTAGCAGCTTCTTTGCTATGATTTTGTGTGTCAATATTTTGCTTAACAATAGATTAAAGATAGAAGGTGTGAAAGGATGAACCTGACTGTCCAAGAAAGCATCATTGTGCTTGACTTTATGGATCAGATTGTTTAGAAAGCCAGTTATGATGATGATGTTCCAAATCATTCAGCAGTGAGAATGTAGAGTCATTATCTTCAGGTTTTCTTTCCCCATCTTTTTCATTCTGTTCCTATTCCATTCCTTTATACTACATTTTTGTTTTTCAAATTTCTGTAATTATCTTAACAAAGGTTAAGTTCTGAGTCAATATTAAGCTAGTGTTCCACCTAGCTAAAATTTTCATTATAAAATAATTAACTTTTTAAATGTCAAAAAAAAACCCCAAGAAATGTGGGGAACAAGTTGAAGAAAACAAAGGAAAAAGAGATCTGGAAGCTATTCGAGTATATTTTTGTTTATATTTAAACAGATTCAAAGTGAGCATCTATTTCTTCTAGCAACTATGGAAAATAATTATAAATTATTTAAATTTACGAAGTATTTAGTTACTGTCTGAAATTTCTTTATTCCAGTTGATCCCACTTCTGCCTAGTTCTTTTCTAGCCTCTCCTCTCACTTCTTTTTAAAATAGGCAGCCATTTATTAATGTTTCCTGCAAAATATGAATGAATGCTGGTATTTTAAAACAGGGCAAACACCAATATGTTTTGTTTTCCTTATCTTTAAAAATATTTTTGTGTGGCCAACTTCTTTTTTTTCCATAATTTTTATGTTGCTTCTGATGAAGCAAATAGCAAAGATCTATTTTATACTTTTTATCTTTTTTCTTCCCAAACACTTTTCTACTTTCACATATCATACTAATAGAATTTAGCCTTCATTTTTACCACAGTGTTCATACAGAACCCTCAGTTTATCTAAGAGAAGACTGGTAACTGAATCAGTGAAGTTATTGTATGTTACTTGCTTTAAAAAAGAAAATTATATTCTGTGACAAAATACTAAGATGGAGTCATATTCAAGAGAAAGATTATCAGATGGTGTACTTGATTTCTATAGTAGCATAGCAAAGAAGTCATAATATATTTTAATTTTTCTTTCTAATTATGGTGATGTAATTACCATCAGGGGGGTTGGGTTCGTTACTGGTTTTGTATGTATTTGTATGTATTCCATTACTATTATTATTATTTTCATTAAAGCTGTCCTAGTTTCCTTTTCTAATCACTAAGTCTCTCTCCCTTATTCCCTTTCTCTTCCCCTTGGGGAGGGAGAGGGGTTAACAGAGAGTGTCTCTTATAGGTCTAAGGGGCCGCCCTGACCCTAAACTGTGACAACTTACTTATGTCTGTACCTATGATATGTGGATTTCAAATAAAAATCAATAGTAAAGACAGTTTCTTTATTTTGTCCCATTTTCATGCAATCTGTCTTGAGACTTCTTAAATGGTATGAATTGTTTCTTTCTGTGCTCCTACTTTCTTCCACTTTTTCTCTTGTCCTGCTCCAATTCTCATCATACCTACTTGAACTATACAAAAACTCAGACACCAGTCTATAGTCTTCTGAATTATCAGTTTGATCACTAATGTACTGTGAAACCACTGCTGATGAACATATGCAGAGCATCCAAAGGGACTGGTGCCTGCACTCAGTGCCTTGGCAAAGGCTGGACATCCTTTCAGACCTGATGCTTAGCTGTGCTTACTACTAAAATGTGAGGAGTAATGTACACCTGTATACTTCCTGTGTTAGAGCTGACGTAGAATGAGGGGTGTGGCCAAACATGAAATGTGTGAAGTCCTTCTGTATCCCATAAAAGCTAACCACATATCTTTTAAACTAGTGCACTACTAAACAAATATAGTCAATAATACTTTCATAGGTACTTTTCTGCTGTATGTTAGCTTCTGAAGAGGTAGCTATCATTAATCAGTCTTCTTGTATTAGTGTATAAGAGGAATGTATGAAGCAGAATATTTTTTTTTTGTCAGATTTTAGTGTTATCATTAGAAAGTCACTAGAACTATTAGTATTTGCAAGAAATGTAGGGGATTTCTACTATAGTTTCCTGCTTTTTCATACCAGAATAAAGTTAGTGCAGGCAATGATTATAGAGATTGTGTATCTACAATTTGTTCCTGTCAGTACCTGATCCTTCATATGTTAAGAAAATGAGAAAGGAAAACACAGTTTTCTAAAAGCAGCAATTAAGAGCAGCTGAGATTTTGGCAACATGGTTCTACAGAGTTTTTAAAATGATGAAGCAGTTGTTGGAGAATAATTTGGCACTGCCTCATTAATAAAAATTAAAGCAATTTCGTTTGTTACCATAATTAAAATATTGCAAATCTCAGAGACCTTTTTGAAGAATTAATTATTTGAAAACAGATTTGGAGAATCAACCAAGACAGACACAGTACTTTTAAGGGATGTTTTCTGTTATTCATGTTAAGGACTAGACATTTCGTAGAAGATAAATGAGAACAGAGGATCAGGGATGAGTACTTTGGAGAAATGTGTGAGCCTTGTTTGTGGGTTTGTTTGTTTTTTTTTTTTTTCTTAATATACTAAATCCATTATGCCACTATAATTATTGGTGGATCTGACTATTACAACTGTGACTATTTATATTATTTCAATTTACACAGAAAATACAATAAGAATCACTGAATCACACAGAATATTCATGCTTGGAAAGGACCTCCTAGATCTCTAAGCCCAACCATTCCCATAACAAAAAAAAAAAACCAACCCAAACACCTAAATACCCTGATCAAACATGACTACAAAAGCACAAAAGCACAAAACACACAAAATAACCCCCTACATGCCTGCTACTAGAGCATGTCCTGAAGCACCGGGTCTACCCGTTTCTTAAATGCCTCCAGGGATGGTGACTCAACCACCTCCCTGGGAAGGCTGTTCCAGAAGCCAACATTATTATTATATAGGAGGAAATCTCTGCATTTAGCAAGTGACTTGGGAATGGATTTTAGAAATCCTTTGAAAATGAACTAAAAATTATTAAAATTACATTTCAAGTAGAAAGTTATCCTATAAAGAAGAAGAGTTAACATCAACTGGCAGTGACTGGTCTTGTCTAAACATTCTCTGTCAAAATTTTTATTTGCTACCAACAGTTGAAATTGGAATTTTAGTTTTCACATATTTATTATGATTAATTCCCTTTTTGTCCTTATTCAAAGTGCTCTGTATGTCACTATTCTGAGTAATGACTACATGGCTTCTCACACCTCACTCTGGACTGAGAGTCAGAAGATTCCCAATACGGTTTCCAAACAATTTCCTACCTGATCTTACACTGCCAAAGGTCTGACTCTGTTTAGTCACCTCATGGGAAAGAGAAGAGTAATCCTACTTTTCATCTTCCTGGAGGCAATTTAACGTATCAGAAAAACTCAGTGAAGTATTTTGTAGAGTACATTCATAGTTTTAAGAAGTGATTTAACAAAACAATGGTGTATAATTACACTTTTCAGCTCACACTGTAGGATGACATCACAAGCTGTTTAGCATAGAAATACTTTACATCTTTTCGTGCTCTGGAGTCTTCCCTTCTCCAGAAAGATCCCACAACAGTTTAGGGGCTTACTCACATAAAACAGGATCTGTGCCCAGGTTATGGCTGGGGTTTTTTCCCTGCAATGGTGGGCAGCCTTCTACCAGGCATGCTGTTTATCATGGTTCTTAAGTTTAGGTGCAGTTTTAATACCAATTTCAATCTTAGTTATTGCTGCACAGCAGAGAGTTCAGTTCAGAAACTAGTGTGCCTATTTCCTAAAAGTTCTAAATACATTTTTTTTTCAGAGTGATTGCTTTAAATCCTCTATTGTGTTTTGGGCTTTTCTTTGTGTTTTTTTTGTCTGTTTGGTTTGGTTTCGGTTTTGGTAGGTTTTTATATATATTTTTTTTAATTCTCTGCATTGTTCTTTGGTATTTGCTATAAACTACTCTTTCTGCATTTGGTGACAACATTATTTGAAAAAGAAACCTGTCTGACAGTACCCATTATATTTATAGAAATTCAGTACTTTTAAGGAGCTTTTGTGATCACACAGATGCAGTACTTAATAAGGCTAAGACATTATAGTCAAGGAAAAGGAAATGCACTTCTATTTATTTTGTGTTTTGTTTTTTTTTTTTCTGTAGTCCTAACCTGAATTTTAGCAGCAGCATAATAATGATGAGACAGAGTTTTGAGCAATGCATAACAAAGAGTATTTACAACACCTATTATCACAGAAAATAATTTTCCCTGTATTAATCAGAAATGTGAAAAAAGCATCACGATTTTCAAAACATACTGCTATGTTTTCTTCGATTATTATAAAGGAATTATAAGGTGGGTAGGGTTCAAAGAAGTGGTTCAGTTTGTGTAATTTGGTGAACCTTTAAAAGCATTTATCAAAATCAGGCAAAAACTCACATCTACACTATCTTGCCTCCCTTACATTTCCTACTGCCCATTGGAATACTGCCAAATCCCCTGTTTTTCATAATGTTATTTTTGGCTTTGATCAACTAGTGGAACTCAACATTGCTTAAAAGGCCACCAGTGATTTTATTAACCCAGTGAGAAGTATTGAGTTTCCTGCTATCTGAAAATTGTTCTATATCCATGTGTATTAATTCTTAGTCTTTCTATGGATAATTCTCTCTCTTCTAATTGATCTGGATTGATTTCTCAAGAAGATATTAGTTAACATGATAGGAAGCTTGGAAATAAGTTTTTTGATTTTGTGCTTCTTTTGAAATTTGAATTTGAGCAGCAAATCTTGAGCAGGCAGGAAGATCACAGTCCTGTACCCTTTAGAGGGGTACCCCTATAAATACATGAAACATTTTTTTGAGGGGAAATGATGTTTTATGATCTAGGAATAGATTCAGACCTACCATTTGGGTTCCAAATAGTATTTATAGTATTCAAAATGCAGATACCTAGGACTGACTCATAATGACTCATGCTCCCCTGCAGAGTCAGTATAGTAAAGAACAATATGGGACTGTAAGCAAGCTTTTTTTTCAGAAAGGTTGCAACAGAGGAAGACAAGAGAAACTTTTTTCGTTAGAAACAGGCATGTTGACAAATATGCAAGGACTAATAATGAAACATTGTAGAAAATCTCAGTGTAAGATTTTAAAGGATGGGAAGGTGCTTTTATTTTAAAGCAAAAGTGATTTCATTTGTTTAGATTCACAGGCAAACCCACAATCTCAGAAACACTAAAATGTGCATGTCTCTGAAGCAGGCAGCGTGGTAAAAATTTTAACTCTTCTTGAATGACGAGTTAACATAAAATCATAAGTCCATTATCGAAAAAGGAGAGGGGAGAAAGTTAATCATATTCAAACTGACAAATAGTTGATACTTTTATGTGTATAGTATTTCTCTTAAAAAGGGAAGAAAAACCCAAACCTATCAAAGGAGCATAATTACAATTCTCATAGAATCCAGACCCAGCTCTGCTGTGAGGTAAATAATTTTTTGAAGCAAAATATCAAATCCACCCTCATTAACTTGTTCAATGTAATGTGTATACAGCAGTAAAGTTTACCATTTAAGTAAAAATCTGTTCCTGGCAAATTGACAAAAGTAATTTAGAAGCTGTCTTTGTAATTATCTCAGCCATGATAACCAGAGATATTTTACCCAATCACCACTTAGGAGATAGGGGATGTGAATATTGTATTAAAAATCTAAAAGGCTGTATTAATAATGAGTATTATCAATGTCAATGAATGGCTACAGAAAATTGAAAATATTATCTGTCTCAAAAGAATCAGCCAAAGCTTCCAGCTGATCACCTACTTCGGGTATTTTCTAAATAGGTGGAGGAAAGAAAACATGTCTTAAGGACAGAGCTCACAAGGCTGGTGGAAAAGACATCTAGGGGAATGGTGGTTCTTCATCAGGGGAGTTTTCCCGTGCTTTGCCTGTAAATGATGCTCAGTTTTGATAGTGAATCTTGCATGAAGTGGGGGCTTCTTGCTGTAATCCATCACAACATATCCTTGAGATAAGCATGATGAGATAAATGCTTGCAGATGCAATACGTGGTAGTGCTCAGATTACTAGTTCATTGAAATATCAAATGAAATGCATTGTTTTAAAGCAGGTAGTTACCAGGTTGCATCTTAGGACGTGGTCCTTTACTGTACTCAGTAAACACAATTCGTAGTGAATGTTTGATAAGACTTCATAATTCCAATAGAATGCAGCCAGCTATAGTGCAGGCAGGAGGGTTTTCTCACCTTATATACTACCAGCAGACTTTACAAAGTGCTTCTGTGTAAGGTTGGATATGCTTTATTATATGACAGGCTGCACTGTAATAACTGTACTGTTACACCTAAGGAAAATCTTTATTAAAGACATCTTCAGTAAAGAAGGCCTTGAAGATAATATACTTCATGTCTGAAGAACTGGGACTTAATTTCACATTTATGCAATGTAATTCTTCTATATGTTAACTTCTAAGAGGTGATTTTGCTATATAATAACATGCATGAAATGGAGACTGATGGATATGCTTATGCTTAGCTTATGTTTTTGATTATCTTTTAAATAATCATAATGACAGGAATGTGCATTAAAAATTGCTTTGCTATTTATCTATCAAAGTGATCATCTATCCTTTAGCTTTTCACATTTATAAGCATCAGCCCCTGGAAATGAGAATGTTTGGTAAGTTTTAGCTTGTCTCCACTTGCACAAAAAATTATTCTCCTGAGCAGTATGTCTTCTCGTGCATTTTCTCTGTTTTCTCCTTTGTTTTGTTTTCTGTTCTTCCTTCATCTATTTTCTATCAGACCTTGCTTTTTAACTGATTTCTTTAAACCAACAAGAATACTAAATAAAATGTGCCTTTTACTGCTTCTGTCCAGGATTTATAATAGAGGGGAAGATCAAGTTTTTATCAGTCACATCATCTAAGAGAATTAGATACCAAAAGTCTAATCTTATCTTTTGTGTAACTAGTGATGAGAAAGATGCTCCTGCTTGTAACTGTCATGAAGAGAGTAATTTCTTTCTCTGCTGAGTAGAGAAGATACCTGACTAAGTGACTGAAGTTAGGTCATGTGTATTGATCCTTCATCTGTTTTAAAGGCAGCTTTAGGCATTGCACCTTCTTCCCAATCTTTACTGCTGAATACAAGAGGGGAAGGAGGAAGCTCGGTCATTGGATCACACATAGTCCATTGCTTAACTGTTAATACATCCTTTCATGATTTTCACCCATATCAGACAGGAGTGTCTCGGAGAACTGACCTTGAGGTGCTCAGAGGGATGGGGCAGAAACTACTCTTGGGAGAAGACAATTCCATCATTTTGGACTCCCTTCACCTTAATGCTGCTTTATCTCAGCAATCATGTTCACTCTGTTTTGACAGTGAGTCACAAACCTGGACACGCAACACCCACATTTCATATTACACTATGGAAACACCATGTAACTTAAACCATTAGAGACATTAAGCTGCAAACAAACAAATGAGCAAACACCATATCTCAGGGCAACAGGTGTATCATGAAGCTGGTGACACCAAGCTAAGTGGTGCAGTTGATATGCTTGAGGAAAGGAATGTCATCCAGAGGGACCTTGATAGGCTTGAGAACTGGGCCCATACAAACCTCATGAAGTTCAACAAGGTCAAGTGCAAGGTCCTGCACCTGGGTCAGGGAAATCCCCAATTTCAGTATAAGCCGAGGGATGACCTGATTGAGAACAGCTGTGCCAAAAAGGACTTAGGGGTACTGGTGGATGAAAAATAAAACATGACCCAGCAACATGTACTCACAGCCCAGAAAGCCAACTACACCCCGGGCTGTACAAAAAGAAGTGTGGCCAGCAGCCTGAAGGAGATAATTCTTCTCCTCTTCTCTGCTCATGTGAGACCTCACCTGGAGTACTGCACCCAGCTCTGGAGTCCCCAGTACAAGAAAGACATGGACATATTAGAGAGAGCACAGAAGAGGGCCACAAAGATTATCAGGGGGCCTGAGCACCTCTCTTATGAGGAAAGGCTGAGAGACTTGGGGTTATTCAGCCTGCAGAAGAAAAGGCTCTGGGAAGACCTTATTGTGGCCTTTCAATATATAGAGTGCTTATAAGGAAGATGAACAAAGACTGTTTCCCGAGGCCTGTAGTGACAGGACAAGGGGAAACACTTTTAAACTGAAAGAGGGCAGATTTAGATTTGATCTAATGAAGAAATTTTTTAATATGAAGATAATGGGACACTGACAGGTTTCCCAGAGAAACTGTGGATGCCTAGTCCCTGGAAGTGCTCATGCCCAGGTTGGATGGGGCTTTGAGCAAGCTGATCTAGTGAAAGATGTCCCTGCCTGTGGCAGGTGGGTTAGATTTGGTGATCTTTGATGTCCCTTTCCAACCCAACCATTCTGTGATTCTATGGTTCTGTCATCATACTGAACTCATATGAGCCCTCAGAGCAAATGGTAGAGTGGATATGAAAGAACAGACAACACCACTTGCCAGGAAGCCAGAGAACAGCTCCTGATCTTGTTTTTACTTATCAGTACAAATTTGTGAGAAAAACCTTCCTTCACAGATTGCTATTCTAATATCATTTAGACAAGTTGAGCACAAGTTTAATTTATTTCCACAAGAAAGTTCCTTATTATTGTGCACAAATTAGATTGAAAAACACAGTCACAGCAGATACCTAAAGAAAACCTTCAGAGTTACATCTCAATCTTATGCTGCAGAGTCATCTTGGGCTAGCTCTATCTTCTAGTTTCATGTCTACTTTAGATACATTATATAAAAATTGACTAATAATGAGCTTTTAATATTTCTATGTATGCATTTTAAAGTAACATTTTTTTTCTTTCATTGTAACAATTTTGTAAAATTATTGAACTTTTGACAGAATATTTTAATGCATTTAAGGAGTACTGAACTGTGTCTTTTTCTAACACCAGTTTAAGTCCAGTAGGGAATTATTGGAGTGTATATGAATAAAGGGAACTTATGAAGAATGAAACACCTAATATGCATAAAATAGAATTATAATGGAAAGACACTCCTGTCTTATGATAAAACAGCTTATGGAGTTCTTATATTCAGTTATTGTTAGAAAAATGCCTCTACACTGGCACATTAATAGAACCCTTGACTTGATTCTTATGACTATAATATATTGAAATGATATGAGACTGTAGTGTCTTTAGAATTGCACATGTATATCAAATTTTGACTGACAATATTTCATATTTGAACTAGGAAAATCTCACACTGGAAAGTTTTCCAGAGAGAGATTGATTTCAAGTTTTGACTCTAGCAGGGATTTTGGTTTTGTCTTTAAATATCACTTATTCACAATTATCACACTATGGAAAAATATTGCTGTAGATGATGTATAGAATGTGTGATCCCTTTTATGTGGAAAAAGAACATAATATAAAATTATTTTCACAGATAATGCATTTAATTTATAGTAATATTAAAAGGGTAAATTAATGTCTATATAATCTTAAAAAAAATAATTAAGGATCAGAAGAATCACAGAATCACAGAATTTCTGAGGCTGGAATAGACCTCCAAGATCATCGAATCCAGCCTATGACCCAACACCATGACATCAGCTAGAGAATGTCACTAAGTGCCACATTCAATCTTTCCTTAAACAAGGACACAAGAAGATAATATGTCCCTTACTCTGTTGTTTCTAATGAATAAAGCAGGTTTCACTATGTCACAGTTTTACTGTGTTCTGACAATTATTTTTTTACCTGACACATACCTCCAGTTTGTCTTCATATATAGTAACAGTGTCCAGTGGTGTTTCACACTGTTGCCAGCTTGATTTAGTTCCTGACAATCCCTGCTCTGTATAAACGGGTCTGTTTAAAAACAACAATGACAATGAAGCCAGAAACACAAATATTAATTTTATGTCTCAGAAATTATCCATATGGACAAACCTACTGGTTTCCTGGATTTAGAACTCTGAAGCTCCTACTGTTATTATAGGAGGCTATGACCACGAGTATTTGAAAAAGATAGGGAAAAACAATTAATGAAAAAAAAAAAAAAAAGATACTGATCAACCTGTCACAAAAAGGTGGAAAATATGTGAAAATACCTGCCATGCAAGATTTTCCTATTATCAGCATCTTTATTTAACTAAAGGTGGACTGGTATCAATCAAGGCTTACAGTAGAAAAAAAAGGAGGAATGACTAGTTTCTTTTATTTAGTGACATATTTCACCTGTAAATATCAGAAGAATTCAATATATGTTTTGGTGCAATGTATGCTGTGTCCTTTTGGATATATATATCCAAGTCCTAAATAGGGTAAAGGTATCATCTTATGGTTTTTGTGATTTAAGCCTTTTCTTTATTCTATTTTTTTGTTGTATTGAACAGATTTACAAACCAAATAAACCTTTTTTATTATTGTTATTTTTAAAGTATACATATAAAAATAAAAGCTCACTGCAAATATTAATTCATGCTTTTCTCACAATACAAGGTCAGGAAAATTTTGTCATTGTTATTTATACATCTGGAGTTGTGGTACATGAGCAACACATTAAGCTTGCATTATGAATTCTAAAGTTTTCTAACAATTAAATACAATATTTCATCTTCACTTTCAGGGATAGAAGGTAATTTATCTTAGATTAAATAGTGCAGATGCTGCATGTTTGATATACAGTAGCTGAGTTTATCTCACTCTTTTTCAGTCCAGGTGTCTGTTACTGCATGAATGGTCACTTCTAATCAAATACTGTGTACCTTCTGAAGAGCACTTCCTCCTGAAAGTCTTTTTTTCCCTGTGTGATGTTCCACTCTGTTGCTTATTGAATGGTACATTTTTTTCCAATGTGTCCTTGCTTGTTTTTTCACCTTGTGAAAAAAACAGTTGATCTGATGCTCTCCCTCTTCTTTTTCTTTTGCATTAATTTTTATCAGAATCTACTTTTGTGTTAAAAAGATATGTATGCTTTATAATTAAACATATTTTCTTAATACTGCCTTAAGTAGTGTCTAAAGAACCCTTCATTTGTTTAGGAATGCAATGTAAATTCTAAATGGCTCTGCTTACACAAGGACAATCTCTATCTAATGTTTGCTGCTTAAATAACAAAAGTACACGCAATAGCTCCTAAATGGAGTAAACTATGTCTAAACAATTTTTCCCAAAAAGACTGATAAATAATTTAAGGATGCCTGAGGGAAGGTTCAATTTGCTCTCTGGCAATTTCTTCATTTTTTCCTGACTTTTTGAATCACAAAGTGAATTATGAAATTAATTATGAGCTTGTTTAATGTAGCAGGGTTTTTTTCATGTTTATATCATCCACTAGTGACATGTGAAATTTGTCTGGTACCATTAAATCCATGTGGCTCTACCATCAAAGTTCAGCAAACATCTTGCAAGGAGGAACAACCGGTAGACACTTCAATGTATGAATAATGAAAACCAAATAGAAGTACTTTCTATTTGAGCATGAGCTTGCTCTAGGAGGTTCAGGAAAATCTCCCTAGAGGCTCCAAAGATGATTGAAACTCTAGGAAGAGATCTTCTAGCTTGCCACTTTACTTCACAATCCTGCATTTAGGTCACAGCAGTCTGAAACAGTGCTATATGCAATCACAACAATCACTTGTACTAGCAGGAAAATTAAAAGAATTCTGTGACTAGTAAAGGCATTTGATGCTCAAAAGTTTTGTCATTGCAAGAAAAGGCTACTTTGAATGTAGACATTCTTAAATTAAATCTCTGTTCTGGATGTTTTTTGTTGTTACCTCTGAAGTTGCTGTTAGAAAGAGTAAATTATGTTGCAGCACAGAAGTTTGCTGGTACAAAAGCTATTAATCACAATTCAATTTACTATTGCTGGAATTATCACTTTATTAAACATTAATTATGTAATCTTTTAAAGGACAACCAGTTGATCAGGACCAGTCAGCATGGCTTTATGAAAGTCAGATCCTGTTCAACTAACCCGATCTCCTTCTATGACAACGATGATCCAGTTAGTGGATGAGAGAAAAGCCATGGGTATTAATGTTTTAATTTACTGTTTGAATAAACATAGTGTATATTCTAGATATATTGTTGCTTGATATATTTGAACTACTCTTTCCATTTGTTTAGATTTAATATTATGGTCTTTAGGGCCATCAAGTTTGTTGAACTGATGCCAAAAACTTGCAATTAAAAGGGTTCATTCCATCTGAATAATATAATTCTCTTTTCTGTCTGTATGTTTGTTTTAACATGCTTTAAAGTGGTCAGGAAACATATGAACATAAAAAGAAATATTTATTTTATTGATGTGTTCCTTAGTAAGACTTTAAAAAATACTTAAGGGATCAAGACTCCTAAAAAGCACACATATACACATGCACCCTTACATATATATTTTAAATGACCCAATTTTGCCTTAAGATATTGTATAAATAATATGTTCATAACACTATTCAGTTTAGAAACCACAAACCTAAGGTAGTGATTTAATTTTTGTAGGACTGCCATCAAAGTAAAATTCAAAGAAATATCCTTCCTACTGGGCCCTGAATCAAAATATCAAAAATAACCTCTTGTTCAAGGAGGTAAATACCTGATTTAAGCACCTATCATTTTAGTCCTAATGTGTTTCAACAATATTTTTTCTAAAAAACTATTTATTTTGAACTTTATAAAGGAAGTTCAAAAAAGGACATCTTAAGGATCAAAAGGAAGGAGTAGTAAGTGTGGATCTACATGAAAAAGTTGATTTTTTCTGACCTTTAGAAACAATTAAAAAAAAAAATCTTATTTGTTTTGCTAGCTTTAAGGCTGAAAAGTTAGCATTTTGGTTCATAGAATTAAGATTTCCTGAAAATAACTTTCACATCAATTACTCTTTAACTTTCCCCTTTAGCAATTTTCTGTCCACTCATTCTTTTCCCTCCATGCTTTGAAACATGAAATTACATCAGAATTTATCTTTGCTAGTGTTGATTTTCTCACTTTACTTCTTACATTTTAATCTGAGTTTCTACAAATTCTTAGATAAAACACTCTTTTTTTAGATGTTTTAGTCTCAGATATCTTAAATTCTGTATTGTGGTTGATTTACTGGATTCTAACCTGAACACTGCCGTTTCAATTGAAATACTGATCCTAAGTAATATTTCCAAAAGACTTCATTTAAACTGAGATTCTTACTTACATGATAATGTTGATAGTTATTATTACTGTTTACAAAACACATTCAAGGTGTTTCTATAGAGTTTTCTTATTTCTTTATTTAATTTACCAGGAGTAAATATCTGTACCAGATTCAGGAAAGTGGTATTCTTGTTTTCTAGCCTTCATGTATTTTATGTCTGTGTATTCAGTATTTTTTTGTAGTTTTTTAGAAGTTGTAGAACCCTGAAAATGGCTTTTATTTCAGTCTGATTTCTTTGAAACTTGTACTTTTTTGTTGTTGTTGTTATTGAAATCAGATATGCATGCTACCTGATCTCATTTCCTACTTCAAGTTTCAGTGATAAAGAACTTCAACATAGTTATATTAAGCCATAAAAAATGTTGACTTGCAGTCTAAAAGCAACAAAGATGTATATATATCTTTCAAAGAAATAAAAGCTCTAACAGACATCAAATGTCTCCCTGAACAGTGTGAGTACAGTACCAGAATTAATTTTTTAGTGCTGTTGTCCATTAACAAGACTGGGTGTATCTTAGTACTCTACATTTTCAAAAGCAGTAAGTACCCACTCTGTCTCTTGTATGCAGGGATATGCTACTTCATTTTTTTTCTTCATTTTGGGCTTAAATTCACTTCAGAAAGATGTCTGTTAATGGCAGTAAAGACTTAGCATGCATTATTTTAATAAGTAGCTCATCGATTCTTCAAAGGAAAGTTCAATATTATATTCAAGAAACACACATGGAAATACTTTACAACAGAAATCTGCAACAGAACATATGCATCAATTCATCAGATGTGCTAAGAAAGTCAACCTGATCAATGAGAATCTCAAGTATTCAGTTCATACTGAGAGTGCTATACATTACTGAAAAATCATTCTGTTCTTGGTAACGTAGTACTATCATTCATGATTCATAGACAGAAATAAGAATTTCGGAAATTCTTATTTCAGAAAACTGCATGTGTCAGTTTTATGGTATGTCTAGGGGAAAAGTAAAAGACATTTTGCTTGGCAAGATATTTCTTTGTGTATTCTTCTGTGACTTATCTGTGATGTCTTAATGTATGGAGAGAAAAAAAAATATCTTCCTTGTATTTCTTATCTTTGAATACATCTATCAGCCTGAATGCTACCTGAGGTATGTGACGCTTGCTGATGACCACGTATTTTCATTTCATTAGCTATTACCAGAGTTTTTTCCACATGAGTCTTGGCTAATCTTCTGTTGGTCTGAATCCACATAGTAGTATTTATCACTGGTTTTGATTCAGAGTACCCTGAGAAGCATGAGATTCCCTCAGAAAAGGTTGCACATACTCTCAGGCTTAATTAAAACATCATGACCTGTCTGGCTGTCAGAAGTTTTCATCAGTACCTTATATACAAACTGTAAAACATCAGAGTAAATTCCTTTAAAAAGTGTAATCCTTTTGCATGCAGTTAAACAAAAATATCTCTATGCAAAGTGTAACTTGTTCGCTGTTTGCTTTGGTATTTTTAATGTTAATTAATGGTAACATCATCAAATATATCATAAATCTTTGTATCAGTGATAGCATTATGAGCTATCGAGCCTGTCAGTATGAGTTTCAACTTGCTTATAATAAGTAGAAAAAACCACAGTTTTAAGAATGTCATGATCTTTCTCTGAGTCCTCTTACCCCTGTGACCCACATCTGTGATCTCTTAAATTGAATGTATTGCTCATTTATTACGAGCTCTATTTTAATTTCCTCTCCAGATAACTCTGCAAATAAAAGACTTCTAGCTGTTTTAATTTTCTCTTCTAACAGCAAAAGACATATCTACATGATTAAAATGCCAGATAACTTTATAACTGTTATCATTTACATTAATTAATAGAAAATAGCAGTAGAATTTGCATGGAGAAAAAGTATTACTCTAAATCTTAGTTAATTCAGTTGTCTGTAAGATACCATTTCTCCCACACCCCACCTATTTTTCACCCTTTCATGTACTGATTATTAAGAAATGTTTCCCTAACAAGTATGATGTATAGTTGCTGTTTGTATCAGTATGAAGCATAGACCCATTGGGGCTGCATTTCTCAAGTTGAGAAGAGAAGGAAATTTCTTTCACAAAACAAACAAGAGTTATTAATTGCCTAAATCATATAAGAGCAAGTGGCCTTCATGAAAACTATATATTTTGATAATTAACTGAGAATACAGACTGTGAGTTTACAGTGCAATATATTTTTAAAGTCAGAATTTTCCTTAAATTCTGTTTATCCTGAGTTCTATTCATAGCTTCTGAGTAGAAGTTCAGGTCTGTTATAAAGATGGTGTTAATCTCAAACTGAGTTCTGTTTATGCCAGGTGCAGGAGCAACATGTCATGGCTTCAAGCTGACATGAAATGGAGTGCAAATGCAGATTTCAGTGATGACAGGGTAACTTAGCATTTGCTTGCTGTTTTGAGGGTAACTTTACACTTTCTGGTGTGGGCAGATAACTCCACTTACATTAGTGAACCTTCTTCCCCCATCCAAAATAGTCCTGTGAAGACATTATTGTTAGCCAAAATTCATGCACCTTGCTGGAAAGCATGTTTATTCAGTATGGATTTGACAAAATATTCCTGTAGGAACAGTGATTTATTTTGCCTAAGAAGGGAGGTAAGGAAATTTTACATTGGTTCTGTACCATCATTACACACATAAACATCCTCTGGGTCTCCAGCTCAGCTGTTCTGGTTCCTCTGGCTTCTTACCATCTACTTCAGCCAACTGATCTTTTGTTCTGCAGTCTGGGCCTCTGTGAGAGCCTCTGAGATCTACCTGAATTTGTTGTTATCTGCTTGTCTCTTGTGCCCTTTTCTTTCCCCTCTTCTAAGCTGTTCTGTGGTCAGATGCATACTGAGTTCCAGTACATGGAATTAGAGAATCACAGAATCACTATGGTTGGAAAAGATCTTTAAAATCATCAAGTCCAACCATTATCTAAGTCTGCCAGGACCACTACTACACTATATCCTTAAGCACCATATCTAGATCACTTTTAAATACATCCAGGGATGGCGATTCAACCACTTCCTTGGACAACCTGTTCCAGTCTTTGATAACCGTTTCAGTACAGAAGTTCTTCCTAATGTCCAACCTAAACCTCCCCTGGTGCAACTTTATGCCATTTCCTCTTGTCCTATCATTTGTGACTTGTGAGAAGAAACCAACACCCACCTCACTACAACCTCTTTTCAGGTAGTTGTAGAGAGCAATAAGGAACTCATGGTGGAATTTACTTGGTCTAGTGCTTCATCCACAATACTTAAATGATTCAGAGATGTAAAAGGAATTATGAGAAATTAAATGGGATGACATATGTCTTGGAAAAAGCATTAGAGTTTGTTTTTTTTTTTTTTAATTCTACAACCAAATGAAAAACTTCTTAGATAGACTTCATGAAACATTCTTTAAAAGACCTGACATAAGCTGTATATGTCATTGAGATAGCAGTAAAAAAATCAATTAAATATAAATTAGCTTTTTTCATCTCAAGATTTTGAATATTGTCCTTACAGGAGAAATATCAGTTATTGCTGCTAATAAAAGGAACTCTCATGTTAACATACATTTATGCTCCTTATGTCATCTTAAGATAAGTATAGTAGCAAGGAATCTTGGGAACTCAAAGTAGCTCATCAGTGCTGGCAATCATAAATAGCACAGTATAATTACAATGACTTCAGCAGACATTGTGAGAATGTGAACTACGTCCACTAATTCCTTGGCCATTATAGACAAGAAGAAAGAATAGAAAGGTACAGATTCAGCACTTTCAGCTATGGCAACTTAAGAATCCTTTTATATGCTTGCCTCTTATATACCAGATACATATTTAATGTATTTCTTTTGAAACTGATTCACCATATAGCATATAAGTAACTGTAGTGATTTTATTTTTTTCTTGAGATCCAAATAGAAGTGTTACACTGAGCAATTCAAAGAGACTGATAAGCTTGCATTCATCTGGATAGATATAAATCACAGTATAGATGTCTACCTCTGAGTGAGCCATTGCAAAATGTCTTTAAAGTCATTGGTCATCTAGTCTGCACTGCTAAAGGGGGTTTTGGAATGTTTCCTCTGATCCCAAAGAATGTCAGATGAACTACGTATCTCTGTGGTTACAATAAATTAAATATGAGATGACTTGCTCAGACACAGTTCTCTAAATTTGTAAGAATAACTGCAGCAACAGGGACTGTCTCACTGTATCAGGAGGAGGTTGTTGGGTTTTATCAGTGAGTTAAACCAAGATTTGTTGCACTTCACCTGAATCCCATTCAGTAAATGTTCAGAGGTTATAAAAACATTCATTATATTAGAAATTACTACTCTTGTTTACAGCCCAGTCCTTAACATTTTATAAAATAGTACTAGTCTGGAAAACAAGGTGTGTAATGATTTGCTCCAATTGTGAAGCAACCCAAACCCCCAGGCATTCTACTTCCTTCGTAAAGTAAGAACAGTTGCTCCCACCATCTGATTTGGTACTAAGGAAAATATCCTCTCCAAATACCTGCTATTTTTTTAGAAATCTATAATCAAATTTCATCCAGGCAGTGATAGTCTGTTATTTTAAAACATCATTCTTCATTTCTTTTAACTTATTTTTAAAAAGTTTTCAGTGTTGACAATTACTGTTTATCAGATTTCAGTAAAGATCTGCTTAATGGATTTAGACAGTTCTACACAAACTAGTCCCAGGACCAGAAACAGAGACCAAGAGCTCTTCAGCTGCCATCATAGAAGCCAGATTTGAACATGGGTAGAAGTTGTCTTTGCTCAAGTATGAGTGTAGCTACATATGAGTGTAACTATTGACCTTTCAGATCCATTCTGCAAATCTAGAATTTCACCTGTGCACACCCAGAAAAGAACATGTGTACAAAGAGGCAGAAATAAAACTGCTATAACATAGAAAGTACTGGAATGTCAGAGATCTCCAGACTAGCCCCGTCCTGGCCTCAGTATGGCCATTTCAGTGGATCAGCTAATTAGTTCTGCCGAGACTGAGACTACTAGTATTACACAAATACAGTCATACAGCTTTCAGAACTAGAGAAGCCTCAAATCATAGTGTCAATCTGCTTATTTACTCTGAGCCTGTGAAGAAAAAGTCCTTCACTTTAAATGAGTTTATTTATTCAAGTAATTCAATTACTCAAATGTTCTTCATGAAAGTTATAAAGTTTTTTCTTTCCTCATGCTGCTGAAAATCACTATTTTTCTTTATCTTCATAACTGCCAACAACCATCAGGTAATCACAAACAGACCAGCAATGATGAATTAAGCATGAAGCTTCTTTCTCTGCCTCTGGCCATCCCTTGAGTATCAACCTTTTAAGGACTACTAGTTTTGCATCCTCGGGTTTCTTGAATCAAGTCTTGGAACTGTGTGTTTTCAGTCAGTTTACATATGTCATGTTCTTCATTTGAGGACCCTTTCCTTGGTAACAAAACTTATTTTTAAACTAGCATGGTTTAATAGAATTAATTGCTGAAAAGATTATTTTAAGGGCATGAAGAGCTATTCAGCAGGGATCACACTACTTTTTAAAGACGTTCCCCTGGTGCATTAAGGTTTGTCTGCAAGACAAGGGGTTAATTCTATTAGTAACAATCTCATTTAGAGTTTGACTAACTTAATGTACAAAGTTTCTGTTTGTTTTGATTTCCAATGTGTAAAGACATAAAAATATTTAAGGTATATCTTACATACCTTTTTTCCTGTGGTTCTTTTGCTGAGGAAAACCATTCTGATTAAAATGTTATTGCTTCTTCTTTAATATTTATTTCAAAAGTACTTTTGTGGTATACTCTATGCTTTGGCAATTTTTTTTCTGAAGTACCTGCTGTAATTAGGTTTAGGGACTTTATAATTATTTGATCTTTGGCTAATATGAATATAAACTAAATTCATATTTGACAAAAATTTTGTACTTTTTTTTTTTTTTCTTTTTAACGGCTGGCCTTATTTTAATTCTAACAGTACTTTTTCCTCCCATTTAAATCTGAACAGAACAATGTACAGAAAAAAAGGTATGAAGTACCATTTATTTTCACTTATATCTCTTGAGCTTCCTCTGAATTGAAGACATCAAGGATATGGGTGGTACATATGGAATATATGGTATTCACCTTCTTAAAAGTACTTGTTAAATCTGAAACACAGTGCCTTGCAATTTTTTCCTAGTTAAGTAAAAAAGAAGTAAAGAGAGTAAACAGTCTTCAAAGACTGAATAACTGCAAAATGTGGAAGAGTTGATTTTACAGTATTGTGCATGGTATCTAACTGGCTAACAGGAGACAGAAGTGCACAGATCTACATATATGAACTGTAGGGTTGCAAAGAATTGATCTTTATCTCAGGTATATATGTTTGCCTTATTCTTAACCTGTTATGTAATCAAATTAAAAAGTTATTAAAATTGCTTAAAGGAAAGGCAAGAAAAACTCATGTCAAAGAAAGAATCTTTCAATGGTCTTTGTACTGCAGTTTACAGTAACAAAATAGTAATAAAGCCTCTCTTTTCTGCCAAGACTTGTTAATTGTCCTCCACTGTAATCACAATACTGACGCACACCTCTCAGCTGGAATTACCTTGTTCTTTTGCACTATAAATTAATTACTCTGATGTAAATTGAAAAAATCAGTTATTTGACTATTTGAAGTATTGAATCCACATTAGGTTGCCTCAAGTACATACTATGTAACAGTGGGGTTATAAATGTTACACAATCTACTTTCTACAAGGTTTATACATATAAAAAAAAGTTTAGTTTAGTTTTTCATTGTTATTTCTGTAATAGGCAAGCAAGGAGACAAAGGAAGTTACAGAGGTTATTTTGTGGTGCTGTTTTGGTTTTGTTTCTTTTAAAACACATAAAATGTAAGCCCTTTCCTGCTACCTTCAAGTCTGGACAAAGTGGACAAAAAAATCAGAAATTCTGCCCGCATATATTTCAGACAAATAATTGTTATAAATGTTATGTTTATACATAGTATGAATCAGGAGGTGTTAATCACTTCTGAATACTTTGGACAGTTTTCCTTGAGTTACATCAATTGAAATATGTTTGGGTTTTTTTTCCCAAAAACCAAATAGATAAAATCTAAAGATTAAAATCCAGCCCAGCTTGTCATGCAAGGACCTAGAGATTTTTGTATAGAGAAAACAGCATTCTGCTATTTTTTCCTTTTGATTGTATCCTTAGATAACATCCTTTTAAGAAGCATAAATTATATTTTCAGGAGACTGGAATGACTCAGAAACATTTTTGAAAAGCTTCCTAAGCTCAGAAGCGTGTGAGCTAAAGCCGAGTTAGTCCATGATTTTTTGATTTAGCATTGTAAATACATTCAATGTTTTGGATACAAAAAAATCTCTGTAAGTGGGAAAGGTAATTGCAGATATTTTGAGGTACTGTTGATAATTGTCATTAGCCTTGTTAACTGAAAATAATTTATGATACATTCCCATCTGAAAATGCTGTAAATGTGTTCTCCTATTATACTTTTAACATTTCAGAGACTTGATTTCCAGCTTCACCATTTGTTATGATAATATACTATTTTCTTAATTATTTGTTCCTCATTGCCTGTAAATAGGGAAGGCATATATAAATGCATTCTTTATTAAGAGAAGAAAAACTAAATCAAATTGCAATTAGGTGATGCATCCTTTTTTTTAATTATTATTTTAACATCATGTCATGCAACATAAAATGAGTAGAATGTCAGAAAAAGCATAGTTTAACTGTAAGACTTTAAGATTGCACTTCTGTAATAGTCTTAGATCATCTAGGATCATAGAAATGCTGAAAGATAATATATTAAGAATAACTCCTGAAATGCATAATCTTTTTTTTATTCTACTTTCATCAACTGATTGGAAAATATATTATAGATGTATGTGGAAGCAAAAAAAAAAAAAAAAGAAACCTGTACAATTATGTACAGCTCAGCAGACAAAACCCCCCACATTTTACTCTGGTCATTGTCAAGAATCTTATGTGAAATCTATTTATTGTATGATTATGGGATGTTCTACTTAGAAGCTCTAAGAGACTTGCCAAGTCTTTTTAAAGTTGATAGGAGTCTTTCTATTGACTTCAGTGAAAGGTGCATTCAGTTCTAGATCAGTTGTGAATCTTGGTCTTCATGATAGCTTTCAAGCCTATTAGTGAAGGACATATAAGGCTTATCACATATTGTTTTAGTACTCCAGAGATGAAAGAAACTATTTGCTTGAAGACAGGATGTACTGTATCTAGTCTGTTCTGACACATGCATGGTTCCACTGGTGGATTTCTGTGTTTCTTTATTGCTCACTTAAAGTACGCCATGCCAGTTCGGAAAGTATTAAGAAAATACATACTAATGGGGCATTTGCTGTTGTGGTGTTTTTGGTTTGGTTTGGGTTGGGTTTTTTTTTTCCTTTGTTTTGGTTTAGTTGTCTGTTTGTTTGGGTTTGTTTTTTGTTTGGGTTTTGTTTGTTTGTTTGTTTGTTGTGTGTTGTTGGGGGTTTTTGTTTGTTTGTTTGTTTTTCAGTGAGGATAAGTGATGTGTATCATACAAGAGCTAGTAAATACACAAAATCTAAGTGCCAGTTGTTTAAATAGTGTTTCTTCTCTGCCCTTTAAGAGAGATACATATCTTGCTATGGGGATTCTGCTTGTACTTAAATTCTAAATGTTCCAAAGTGAATGCTTTGGCTAAGAGAGACAGACAGAAAAGTTCTGAGGTACCTATAATTCAGTTCTGTATTTCACCAGCCTCCTCCACTGCCAAACCTAAACACCATTAACCTTCCCCACAAAAAAAAAAAAAAAACAACCAAAAAACAAACCCCACCTTAAAATTTTAATCTAGTGTGTGTATGGAAGTTTCAATTCCACTCTTATTTCTGTTTGGAAAGTTTACTTGAAAAATGTGTTTTACTGAAAGCTGTAGAGCATGGATCCATGTAGTTTTCAATATCAGATGGTGAACTTGGTTTGAGCTTTATCCCTTTTCTTTCTCTCTGCACTGCACCCAACATCTATTCACCAGACCTTTACATTGAAACATAGATTTTAAATAATAATAGATCAAATTCAAGAATATATTCATTTGTTCAAATCCAAATTGTAAATGCTGTTCATATGTGAGTTGTTCAGGTAATTTAGAGTGAAATGTTGCTCAATTAAAATATATTTTAAATTAGGAAATCAAAAACCACTGTATTGAGTATTAACTATGATCTTATTTTAATAGTATTTAATAAATATTTTTTTCTAAATAACTCAACCATTGAGGAATTTCTAACTCAGTTTCAGTAGAATATAGCAGCATACTTTTCCCATATTTTTATATCATCCCATATAATATTTTTTCCATGTCATGGCATAAAGCTTGAATTTATCTTATCTGAGTGGATTTTATTCCCTCCAATTTTGTTTCAAACAGGTATCTTCGTACACACTTGTATATAAGAAGCCTCAAAGCTTAAAGCCAAGTCAAATATTTCAAGGTCTTGCTACATGTGACAAGTAAATGAGTTCATTTTCTTATAACAGGAAAATGAAAAATATTTGTTAGTCTATCCTCTGTCCTGCTTTGCTCTCTCCCTCAAAAAAAAAATTTTTTTTTCTGTCTATTAGTCAGGACTAAACACACACTCACAAAAATGAAGTGTAGAAAAAATGGTACATGGGTATGAAACTTTTTTCAAAATAGTACCTTTCGCAAGAGCTTGTTCTTTTGCTTGTGATGTGTAAAATAAGATATGGAAGTAGAGGCTGTGAGGCAAAGGGAAGACATTGGCCTCATAAAAATCAGCAGGAAATTCCCAATAATTTCAGTGGAAGTAGATGTTTTATTCACCTCCACACAGTTTTTGTGTAAGTCCTTTACGTTTTGAGAATTGCAACCCCGTTGCCTGTATCAATTACTATTAGGATATATCTATAAATATTTTATACCTATATAACATTTTGAACATTAAATGTAGTCCTAATGGTATATGTCTAATCAAATGATAAGGTGATGATCTGGTCTTCCTTTGATTACTTAATTCATTCTGTCTGCTTTACAAACTGTGAGAGCAGATGCGATTTGTAATAAACATTCTGAAATGACATAGACAGATATGTGCTGTCAGTCAAGTGGCAAAGAATCTTGAATTTCTTCAGTGAGAACCTTCGTTATATACTTCCTCCTCTTTGAATTTATTTTCACAGGTTCTCTTTCTTAAAGTATCTTTACCACTCTTGAATCCTTGTAGGGGGCAAAATTGCTACTAATTATTGTAACTGCATGTTTTGATCTGTTCTGGAGCACTAGAAATTAATGTTACATGAAATGTGATCTGCAGATATGTCCCCTAGCTTGTTAATTTACTGTTCTACTAGATCAGTATTTTGTTTTACTCTTCAATAGATTCATCCTATTCTTGGCTTCAATTATAGTTTACTTATATAAAAACTGCCATTAATTTAATGTAGTTTTTTTTAACAGAACATGATAAATTGTAATACAAATTGTGCGTATCTCCTTTAGAAACTAAATTCATCAATAGGAACTGGAAAATTCTTAGAACTTTCAAAGAGTATATCAATTCAAATGTCACAGAAAACTTTTTCAAAGGGAGAATTCTTGCTTAGTGTAAAATTAATACTACCTTAAGAAGTCTATAATAATATAGAAATTTTTGTTCTTTGAGCAGCTGGATCAAAACATATATATTGCCAGCTGTGCAGTAGAAGTAAAATGATTTAAAAAATGTCTTTAATAAAGGCCATTAAACCAGTGAACATATCAAATGAACATGTTCCTTCCAAGGATATGTTATAGTTAACTGGCTTGTAAATGTACACTTTTATTATGTCTCTGATTTTAACTGTGGGAATTTAATAAAGCAATGATTTAAATAATAAACTTCAGTCTCAGAAGAACTAAAATTTTCACCATAAATTTGTAAAGTGATCAAATTTTGCAGTGCACTGTGAAATGCAATTATATCTCCTAAAACTCAGTTGTAGATGATCAGGGAGCAGGAACACCTCTCCTGTAAAGAAAGGCTGAGAGAGTTGGTGTTGTTCAGCCTGGAGAAAAGAAGGCTGTGTGGAGATCTTATACTGAATACTCAAAAAAATAAAAGAAATAAACACTCAGTTTGTCTTATCAGTCATTTAAAGAAGTTGGTAGTCAACATGTCACCTAGAAGAATGATGAAGCCATTAGATACAACAGGGGTAGAGCAAGACTTGAAAACTGATAGCCAGAGCAACGATAGCCCATTAAATGTGTGCAACTGACTCTCAGTGAGCCAAGAGAAAACATCATAAAAAGAAATCATGTATTATCCAGTTTGGATCATTTGCCATGAATGAAGTCTTTTTAGTCAAGGCTTCTGGCATCTTAGGCTGAACTCCAAAAAAAATGCTAGTTTTGTCTACAGATCCTGTAGCTTCTCTTTCTGTTCCTTTTATTTGTTTTCATTTACCAATTAATTTGTTTCCAAAGAGAGAGCAAGTCAGTCACAACACCAAATGCATTACACATGCTTTCAAGTGGAAAAAAAAAAGAAAATTGAAGGAAAAAGAACAATTCATTTTCTGTTTACAATTGTCAGTGACACTGAAGGTTCCACATTTTCAAGTGACGGTCACCTTTTACTGACAGAGATGTAGGTATGCCTCAACAATAATTTTATCACAATTAGTATCTTATTAACACAGAAGAAGGACTTATTGCATATGCTTATAAGTGTGACTGTGAAGATGCAGAGGACTACTCATCTGAGCAGACAGAGTTAGCCCTATGGTTTTGTTTAAGAGTAGGTGCAGAATTTGCAAGATGGAATAATATGATTGGTGAGAATGGTCATAAATAGGATCTTACAAAAAATAAGCTTGTCATGGTATTCTACAAAGTGATGGATTAATGATTGAAAATGGGGGAAAAGAAAGAAAATAAACCTCTACACATCTCGTGAAAGGATGACTTTTGGAAGCATATAGGCTCTTAGTGAGTTGTTCTTATTTTTTTTATTATTGATGTCATCATTGAAACAACTCAATCTTTGCAGTAGGTAACTCATTGACTGAAAGACTTTACTTACTTCTCTTGACTAGCTGCTCTATTGGTTCATATTCTTTTACAATAATAATAAATATGAAGAGAAAAATCAGTCTGTGACATGTTAAAAAGAACTTTTCAAAGAGGAGATCATAGAGATTCTAAGTGCAGTTTATCATTAGTATTTTACTTATTTTGCCCGTTCCTGACTTTATTTTGCATGGATTCACCTAGCTGAACAACTGCATTGGTTTTTCTTGATTGTTTTTGTTCTGCTATGTGTAAATATATATATAAGTAGCTAGCAGTTTACTTTTTGTTTATGAAAATGAAAAAGGTATCATTCTTCATAAGAGCTGAAAGGCTGCTGCTTTTGGTGATATAAAAGATTATTTCCACACAGTGTGTAAGAAGATTAATTAATATTTTGACAGTGAGCTAATATTAATAAAATTCTGTATTTCCTGTACTACATATGATATTCTGTTTGTAACTTTCAGATGAGAATTTAGTCAAGGAAGGTTATTGTTATAATATATATTTTTATTATATTTTCACTGCTTTT
>JAAGNO010023200.1:33858-52933 GCA_033439905.1 Ceryle rudis | reverse complement strand
TTCACTGCTTTTATGTTATTTTATGCATGATTTATATAAGAGATATAGTTGAGAATTATTTTTTTTAAAATGGAAAATGTCAGGTAATTGAAAAGATATCCTTTAATGAAAATAGAGCTGTTTTAATAAAAACATCATAATGGAAGCTTTCCTGAATTCAGGACTAATTATCTTGTTATATCAATGTACAAGCCCTCTGAGAAAAGAACAATGATAAGGGATTGTTTCTGGACTGTAAACAACTTTTTTCTCTTTTTCCCTCTCTCTCTCCCTCCTCTGATTTCGTAGAGGGAGTTTGCTTGTGTTTCTTTTGTGCCAGCTGATATTCCTATACAATAGATAAAAGATTCATGATTTTTCAGCTTTTCTTTCTCCTCTAGGATATTTGATAACATATAGAAAATAACACGAACAAGAGGAAGTAACTATCTTTAGAGCTTGAAATTGCTTCCTCACCAGATGGCTGAACAATAATTGAGTCTCTGCTTTAAATAAGGTGATACAGATCTTGAACTTTCATCCATTCAGAAGAAATTACGCACTTCAATACAGGAATTCTTGTTTTCCTTGCCACAAAAAATCTCAACTTTATTATTTGCAGTCTAATGGTGGATAGACTGATGTAAAAACTTTTTTTATATTTTTTTTATTTTTTTTTATTTCTCAACCAGTCCTAAGAAATAGCGACTAAAATGTTGTTAGAGAAGGTGGAACAAAATATGAGGTAAACTGTGGCTTTCCATTTACTGTCTAAAGGCATAGGCTGGAAACAGTCTAGGTTGATTTACTGTACACATAAATTTGCCACTGAAGTACAAAATGATCTTAAGGGTAGAATGCATCAGAGAAAAGATAGATTTCTAGCAGTGCTGGGAGCATACTGGAACTACTGGCATTCTCTGGGAGGTGGTTCCAGGTCTGTGAATAGGTGTGTAAAATACCATAAAGATATATGTAATTGAAAATATGGGAGAAAAGGGGATAAAAAGCAGTAAAGGAAGACATCTAATACGGAAATTACCCAGGTGAAGGCCTTCAAAAAAGGGTGTCAACCTAAAATCTTTTTATATATCTTGAGTTATATTAAATAATAATAATAATGCATACAACCATTGCAGTTGAAGTAGATTTTGTCTTTAAAATGATATCGCTAAGGCTAAAGGTTTAAGTAATTTTATAACAAGATTTTAAAAATGAGTTAAGGTTGCTGGATTTGTTTATTTTGGTTTAGATGACTGCCATAGCCATAATGGATTTATGTATCTTTACTTTCTAACATCTCTATTCGATAATATGTAAGGAAAGCACATTTCCAATGCTCCAATATTCTTCTAATATTCTGTGTCAATATGTTTTTAAAACATCACTACTAGAAAAACTCAGTTATTTCCTTAGTAGACAATGATGAACAAGGTGGGGACCCTCTGATCTGAAAATGAGCTTCCTTTGGTTTCTTTTTTAATTTTTTTTTTAGATTATTTCTTTCATGAATTGTCTGCTAGTCTTATCACTATTATTTCACTATTTATAACCTATAAAAGTTTATTAGTGAACTTTCTTATCTGAACATTATTTTTGCCTGTTAGTGTTCCTTAACTTTTGCTTCAAGGATTAAATCATAAAATGTCCTGCTCACTTTCCTTCCACTTTCATTTCATTTTCAATACTATTTTATCATAAATCTTCAGGTACTCTAACAACTCTTCATAAAAACACATTTAATGATTTACATATATTATTGGGGTTTTTTTAGAACAATTTTACTTTCCAACAGTTTCTCTATTTTGTTAAAGTTGTTCCCCCTCAATCCTTAGACTTGTGAGGCCTGAGGCTTAAGATTAATTTTAAACATATTCCCAGGGCCATTACTGACAGTGGTAGTTGCTTAAATTGAAAAATTGTGGGTTTATATATTTATTCTTAATCCAAGTTCTTGCTTATTTTGGCAAAGATAAGGATGTCTAATCAAATGCTACCATCAAAACACAGAAATGTGTGCTTAAGATTTGAAGATATCATCCTTAAGATTTAGAGATACAGTTACACATCCTAAAAATATTTAAGTACATAAGAGTCAAGGATGACAAGCTGAAAAATGATACCGTGCTTGACAATATTTATTATGAAGGGAAGTGTCATTTCTCAAAATCTTGCACTACCAAAGTGTTTTAGAAGCACAGTGTTCTTATATTTCATCCAGAAAACATTGAAGATTTACAAGATGACCACTTATTCCCTTATTTTTAGTTTTCCACAGTCTTTATAATCAGCAAGGGGCTTTTATACAGCAAGACAAATTATTGGGTTCTTCTTTTTTTTTTTTTTTTTTTTTTTTCCTTTCAATTCTTTTTTCTTTGTCTGACTCCAAATTGATGCATGTTTGTATCACAGGGTTTTAGAGACAGTGAATTTGAATATGCAGATTTAGATATCCTGCAGTGTACTTCCAGTGTTTCTCAAGTCTAGTATTTATATTATTTGTCTCTGTTGAAGAGCTGAAATGTCTTTAAGGTCACTGAATCTTTAAACTTGTAGTTTAAGGCAAGTAGCTTTACCTCAAATTCTTTGATTTTTTTTCATTCTAGAAAAGGCCTGAGGTGTTCAAAGAAGTTCACAGTCAAAATGAAAACCAAAAAATTGTTCCTTGAAAGACAGGAAAAGTATTTCTTTTTCTTTGAAATTTGATTTTACTTTACATATCAGGCTATTTTATCTTCTTCCCATTGAAGATCCTGGTTATAAAACATTGGTCCTGCACAGCAACTGGATTTGACAGCAAAAATTCTACGCTTTAAGCTATTACATGATCTATTCTATTCTAATGTGATACAGCACTTTATTTCCCCTTACCATGTCTTGTTTTTCTTTGTAATGTTGATGATCCTGTCCTAAAACATCATTTTACTTCTTTATATGGTGATATTGATGCTCATTGATTTCCTCAATGAGCATAAGGATTAAGTATTGCAGGATTGTTTATGTGGAATTGATTCATAATTTTGGACAAAAACTTTTGGTTCAATCATATAACACTGAAAAAAAAAAAGAGAAAGAAGAAGCAAATCTCAAATAAACAGATGGTATTAATAAGATAAATAATTAATTTATTTATTTTTTTAAAAATCCTGCCTGGTATTTTGTGTATGCCATATAATGTGTAGATAACACATGTTATACTTACAGCCAAACTGTACTTCAAGGCCTTGAAATCCTGTTAGTATCCAGCCGTGTGGAAATGTTAATATAAATATAAAAACAGCTTTTACACAGAAATTTTAGGCAGCTGGTTGTACATCTTGACAGATGAGGAGACATCTGAACAAAAGAACAACTGATGGAAGAATTTCACTATTGCTGTTTGAAATGCAAGATATAAGGACTGTGAAAGAACCAATGCTCAACCTATTTAGCCATTGCACAATGAAATGTATTATATCAAAGTTGTTGCCTAGAACATTAACAGATGGTCACAGATAGCCATCATATTATTAGCTGAACAGGAAACAATGATGTTCAAACATATTTCATAGAAAAATGAATAGTGATTGAATGAGAGGATGATTTCAAAAGAGTGACTGAATTTCTACGTCTTTGTATTGACCTTTTTCTGTAAGCTTCTTTCTTCCCTAATTGAGCAGGTGTGTAGGAAGGCTCTGCAGAGGGATCCAGACAGGTTGGATCAATGGGTCAAGGTCAATTGTATGAGCTTTAACAAGGGCAAGTGCTGGGTCCTGCACTTGGGTCACAAAAAAAAACCCCAAACCAGACAATGCTACAGGCATGGGGAATAGTGGCTAGAATGTTTCCTGGCAGAAAAGGACGTGGGTGTGCTGGTGGACAGCCAGCTGAACATAAGCCAGCAGTGTGCCCAGGTAGCCAAGAAGGACAACACCGTCCTGGCCTGTATCAGAAATAGTGTGTCTACCAGGAGTAGGGAAGTGGTCATCCCCCTGTTCTCAGTGCTGGTAAGGCCACAACTTGAATATTATGTTCAGTTCACAGAATCACAGAATGTGAGGGATTGGAAGGGACCTCTGAAGATCGAGTCCAACCCCCCTGCCAGAGCAGGACAAAACTAGGGCAGATCACTCAGAAATGCATCCAGACAGGTCTTGAAAGTCTCCAGAGAAGGAGACTCCACAAGCTCTCTGGGAGTCTGTTCCAGTGCTCTGTAACCCCTACAGTAAAGAAGTTCTTCCTCATCTTGAGGTGGAACTTCCTGTACTTGAGCTTGAATGCATTGCCCCTCGTCCTATCACAAGGCATAAGTGAAAAGAGGTTGTCCCTGCCTTCTTGACACGCAGCCCTTATGTATTTATAGACATTAATTAGATCCCCTCTCAGTCTTCTCTCCAGACTAAAAAGTCTCATGTCTCTCAGCCTTTCCTCATAAGAGAGATATTCCAGACCCTTAATCATCCTTGTAGCCCTCCTTTGAACTCTCTCAGGTAAATCTCTGTCCCTCTTGAAGTGGGGAGCCCAGAACGGGATGCAATACTCCAGGTGAGGTCTCACTAAGGCAGAGTAGAGGGGGAGGAGAGCCTCCCTTGATCTGCTGGCCACACTCTTCTTAATGCACCACAGGATATAATTAGCCTTTTCGGCCACAAGGGCACACATTGTTGTGCCATGGATAACTTGTCTATCAGGACACCAATGTCCTTTTCCACAGAGCTACTCTCTAGCACATCGCCTCCTGACATGTACTGGTGCATTTTATTGTTCCTTCCTAGGTGCAGGACTCTGCACTTGCTCTTGTGAAATCTCATTAGGTTCCTCTTTGCCCATCTCTCTAGTCTGTCCAAATCTTGCTGAATGGCCACACAGCCTTCAGGTGAATCAGCCAATCCTCCCAGTTTTGTGTCATCAGCAAACTGGCTGAGAAGGCAGTCTGTCCCCCGTCATCAAGGTCGCTGATAGAGATGTTGAACAGGACTGGACCCAGAACTGATCCCTGGGGGACTCCACTAGTTACTCCAGCTGGACTCTGCACCATTGGCCACCACTCTTTGGGCTCTATTGTGTAGCCAATACTTAATCTATTCCACTGTCCATTCTTCCATCCCACGATTCCTGAGCTTGCTCACAAGGATGTTATGGGAGACTGTGTCAAAAGCCTTGCTAAGGTCAAGATAGACTACATCCACTGGTCTCCCTGTATCTATCCATCCAGTTACAATATCATAGAAGGCTATCAGATTAAGTAATTTCCCCTTGGTAAACCCATGATGACTACTCCTGATAACCCTCTTCTCTTCCATGTACTTAGAGATGGCATCCAAAATGAGCTGCTCCATCATTTTTCCAGGGATGGAGGTGAGGCTGACTGGTCTGTAATTTCCTGGATCTTCCTTCTTGCCCTTTTTGAAGACTGGAATAACATTGGCTTTCCTACAGTCCTCAGGCACCTCTCTTGTTTGCCATGATCTTTCAAAAATGATGGATAGTAGTAGGGCAATGTCATGGTTTAGGGTCAGGGTGGCCCCTTAGACCTATAACAGATGCTCTCTGTTAACCCCCCTCCCTCCCCAAGGGGAAGAGTAAGGGTATAAGGGAGAGAGAATTAGCGAATAGAAAAGGAAACTACAACAGCTTTAATGAAAATAATAATAATAATGGAATATATACAAATATATACAAAACCAGTAATGAACCCAACCCCCTGATGGTAATTATATCACCATCACCACTGATGCTGTGGAGCAGGCACTGGGGGAGTCCCAGACTGAGCCCTGCAGCAGACGGGAGCTGTGTTCAGGAGCTGGATTCTGGTACCAGATTCAGGAACACACCGATTGCGATCGAAGGCAGAATGGACAGAGTCCTCCTTGGGTGCTCCAAGGAAAGAACTGAAAGAGGACCTGAGCAAAGCCAAACAAAGCTGGCAAAGCGGTCCAAGAGGGGAGAAGAGCCCAGGAGCCCCAAAAGAGATAGACCCTCCAGTTCCCCCAGCTTTATACCGAATATGATGTATATGGGATGGAATACCTCGCTGGTCAGTTTGGGGTCACCTGCCCTGTCCGTCCTCCCTGCAGGTGCGGTCTTTCACTTTCCTGCACCCCCCACTGTGGTACACAAGATTCAGCAGTGGCCTTGGTTCAGAAAGCACAGTTAGTAAGAACTGAGTTGAAAAGTAAAATCATTGAACAGAATTAGTTCTGTTCTCACTCAAACCAGGACAGGTAATATCATCAGCCAGCCCTCTCAACACCCTTGGATGCATCGCATCAGGGCCCATGGACTTGTGTATATGCAATTTGCATAACTGATCTCTGACCCACTCTTCTCTAGTGGAGAGTCTTCCTTCTTCCAGGCTTCCTCTCTTATATCTAGGGTCTGGAGTTCACAAGGACTGGTCTTAGGAGTAAAGACTCAAGCAAAGAAGGTATTCAGCAACTCTGCCTTCTCTGCATTCTCTGTTACCAGGGCTCCCACATCATTCAGCAGTGGGCCCACATTTTCCCTATTCCTCCTTTTACTACTGATATATTTGAAGAAGCTAGGTTTGGGGTGCCACAGTAAAAGAAAGACATTGAGGTGCTGGAACAGGTCCAGAGAAAGGCAACAAAGCTGCTGAGGGGTCTGGAGAACATGTTTTATGAGGAGCAGCTGAGGGAACTGGGGTTGTTTAGTCTGGAGAGGAGGAGGCTGAAGGGAGACCTTATCTCTCTACAATTACCTGAAAGGAGGTTGTAGTGAGGTGGGTGTTGTCTCCCAAGTAACTATAATGGTAATGGGCTTCACTAGTGCCAGGGTAGGTTTAGACTTAGTGTGTCAAAGGATGCTCTAATTAGAGACAAGATTTATTGTTCAAATTGAGATTGAGTTAAAGATGTGGACTTTGATTATTCTTTTATAAAGCTAACTAAACCAACCACATGGTTCTAATAAGGATTGAAAAAATATATGTCCTTTCTGACAAAACACTTCTTAGCAGAATAATACATTACCTGTATCTGACAGTGTGTTTATCACTTTTGGAAATGGACAGATGATTAGAGATCTTAAGTATTTAAGTAGATATATTAACAGCAGTAAAGACATTAGCTGAACAGCTAATGAAAATGAATCTAGAGGAGCTTAATTTACATATTCCAAAAATGCCCTGGAAAGAGTGAAAAACAAGACTGTTTTCCCTGGCACAGGGTACATGCTAGCAGGTTGGTTCACTAAATGGCTGCTTTGGCCACTAATGATATATGTGAGGTTTGGCGCATTTCTGATATACCTCCATAGATACAGTTTGGCACTATCCATAAATACATTTTTTGAATTGCTCATGAGAGACAAATAATGTACACAATGTCATGACTTTACATAGTCCTGATTCTGCAGTCATTAAGATTTGCATTACTAATCAATTTTAATTTAAATTTATAACACATCATGTTCATTTGGAATTCTTTGTGCAGACAGTAACAGCTGTGCTAATGAATTTTGTGCAATACCTTATGAATAAATAATTTTCCTTTTTAGTTTCACCAGAAGAAGAATTAGCCATATATTACTGACATTTAAGAGGCTACCAAATTGAAACTGAGTTTTCTGCAGTATTTAACAAAAGATGTTGTACTTTATACACTTGATATAAATAACATGTGGGGCCAACTGTTCATTATAGAGCAAATAGATGAATACCAAACAAATCCTCTTGCACATCAAAAAATTAATTTTCTACAGAAGAATAAAATTATTATCCAGAACATGTCTAAGAAAAGACATTTTGTCTTGATATGCATTTGATATATGAATACAGGAAAACCTTAAGAAAATCTTTCATTGCTTATTTGGATAGTTGAGCCAATTTTCACTGCCTGAAATTAATTTGGAAAACCTCTGAGAAGGTGCCTGTAGAATTTCTATATTTGAGACAAACTGAACAGCATCTGCTTCAATTCCCTTTTTCAACAATGTCACTCAATTTCTACACTGCAGTGCATTCTGTTTTGGAAATTTTGCAATATGGATAGCTTGAAATTTCAACCTAGTCATTTTTATATTTGATTGACTGTTTTCTTAATTGTACTGTATCTATGTTTTTGTTTGTTTTATTTTATTACATGTTTGTGAAAGAGAGGAATCATTCGGAAATAGATACAATTGCTGTTGATGGGGGATAATAATGTAGTTTCTATCAGTGAAGTAGGAACTGTATTCCCTTTCCTTTTTCCTGATAATATATTAACACATTATTGTGTCAAAAGAAGATCAGATCCTGGAGCTGTTATTTAAGCAAGTGTCATTGGGATATTCAGCTATAATCTGAGTTATGTTAATTTGAATTCATAGTAACAGTACAGCTCAAATGAAAGCACAATGAAAGCAGAAGCCAATTCACTGTCCAGTATACACTGATATAGATTAAGAATCATAAGAGTTAAGCAGAAAAAAAAGGATTAGTTCTTGTATATAAGTATTAAATGTTTTTATTTCATGTATTTCAAGTTCCATGTATTTAGTTAAATTGCTTTTAAACATTGTTGCTATAAATGTTAGCTTGATTATTGTATTAATTATTAGATCTGCACAAATGTCTGTTGAAAATATTACATTTGACAGGTATTAAATCCTGTTAAAATGAACAACAACATTTTTGTTTCTCATGGCCAACAGAGTGTAGGTCTTCTATATTTGAAAAAATTATAAGAAGATAATGAGATACAAAATTCAAGATTAGGAAAAAATTCAACCCCCTCTTTACTATTGCCATACTATAGTTTTCTTGAATTTCAGAAACCTGGACTTTCTGTAGCAAAGGGTGTGTAGCATCAGGTAGTGGAAATTGAGTAATTCTGAGAAAAATCTACTTAATGAAGTTTGTGGTTTAAATAATGAAATTCAAAGAGTTGTTGTTTTTTAACTTTTTGTTATTATTAAATATGCAAAGAATTAAATCTTAATTGCGTTCACTATATTAACTTTTCTATTCAGAAAGTTGTAGTCTCCCTAGGTTTCAGTAAAGTCTGAAGCCATTTCATGTTATGATTGATCCTTCAAAATGGCAGGGAAGGTAGTATAAATGCTTTAATATTTGTTTACAATGATAATGGAAGAGGTTAGTTTTCAATGCTCTCATAATGTGACTTCCAGTGTTGTTTTTCATATTGTCTTAATGAATCTAAGTTGTTTTTTGGTGACTAAATGTATTTTTCATTAGTTTTCTAACGGTATAACTGTTTATAAACAATTAGGTTTTGTTCATTTATTAATAGATTTACTTTACTATTAAAAATAGATTTATTTATAATAGATATTTAGATTATTTAATGCATCTTGTCTAACATAGTTGATAGATTTGGAGAAATGTAAACAAGTACTGTAAATAAATTACACTTCTCATCTGTGGTACTCTTAACTTTGTGAGTAGAGTCATCTGGGATTAGGCATACTGTGCTTAAACGCATGAATTCTGAGAAATGTTTGAATATTTCCAGCTATTTGCAAATGAAGATGCTATCAATTTCATTACTGCAATACCTATAATTAGAATTTTTAAGTCCTTTTTTGTTACACAAAATGGATCAATACAGTCACACTCTATACTTTTAGGATATATTAGAGGCTAGTCATGATATATTTGACTTGCTAATAACTCTACAAGAATTTCTCCCTTCCCTTCCCTTCCCTTCCCTTCCCTTCCCTTCCCTTCCCTTCCCTTCCCTTCCTTTCCCTTCCCTTCCTCTCTCTTTGCTCTCTGTCTCTTCCCCTCTTCCCCTGTCTCCCTCTATCCCTCTTCTCCCAAATCACTGAGCTAGGAACTGCATTGAACTGAACATACATTTCCTGTGTTACCTGATCTAGATGATCCTGCTCTAGCAGGGGGGTTGGACTAGATGATCTTTCAAGGCCCCTTCTGACCCCTAATATTCTGTGATTCTGTGATCCTGTATTGAATTAGTTGATAAGAGCAACATATTTCAATTTACTGAATTGATGCAAAAATTTGTGTTATGGGTAAACACATGAAAAAGGAAAGATTGGGGTTTTTTTAAACTTCTTTCTTAAATTCATACATAGTCTTGGTAATGAGATGTCCAGCCTTCTGGCTTTTAATGAATTTATGGAGGTTCAGTCCATTTGTTTTTGCTCTACTAGCAATTATTCTTTCCACCAGGTTACAAGTATGAAATGGAGTCACTCTTCCAAAGGTGAGTCATGAGTCAAGAAGGCTAGAGTGATAATGAAATATAGTGTCAAAGTTTAGCATCAGGGCCATCCACTAGACCTATAACAGATGCTCTCTGTTAATTCCTCACCCTTCCCAAAGGGGAAGAGAAAGGCAATAAGGGAGAGAATTACGGATTAGAAAAGAAAGCTAAGATTTAATGAAAATAATAACAAAAGGGAACATATGCAAATATATAAAACAAATATGTAAAATGAGTATTGAGCCCAATTCCACCCCACCTCCTCACGACAGCAATTACATCACCATAATTGCTGAACTACTTCACAGAACCACAGAATCACAGAATGGTAAGGGTTGGGAGGTACCTCTGGAGATCCTCTTAGTTCAACCTTCCTGTCAGAGCAGGTTCACCTAGAGCAGATTGCACAGGAATGTGGCCTCGCTAGGGCAGAGTATAGGGGGAGGAGAACTTCCCTCAACCCGCTGGACACACTTTTCTTTATGCACCCCAGGATACCATTTGCCTTCTTGGCCACAAGTGCACATTGCTGTGTTATGGTTAACTTATTGTCCTCCAGGACTTCAAGGTCCTCCTTGCAGGTGCTTTCCAGCACGTCAGCCCTAACCTGTATTGGTGCATGGGTTTATTCCTCCCCAGGTGCTTCACAGTTGCCCTTGCTGAATTCTATTAGATTCCCCTTTGCCCAACTCTCCAGTTTGTCCAGATCTCGCCGAATGGTGGCACAGCCTTCTGGTGTATCAGCCACTCCTCCCAGTTTCATATCCTCAGTAAACTTGCTGAGCATACACTCTATCCCGTCATCCAGGTCACTGATGATGATGTTGAATAAGACTGGACCCAGTACTGACCCCCGGGGAATGCCTCTAGCTACAGTTTGCCAACTGGACTCTACGCTGCTGATCACAACTGTCTTAGCATTACTGTTTAGCCAGTTCTCAACCCATCTCAATGTCCACTCCTCTAACCACACTTTCTGAGCTTACCTATGAGGATGTTATGGGAGACAGTGTCAAAAGCCTTACTTGAAGTCAAGGTAGACAACATCCGCTGCTGTTCCTTCATCTACCCAGCTAGTCACACAGTCATAGAAGACTATCAGATTAGGTAAGCATGATTTCCCCTTGGTGAATCCATTCTGACTACTCCTGATAACTTTCTTTTCCTCCATGTGCCTAGATGACCTCCTAAATGAGCTGTTCCATCACCTTTCCAGGGATGGAAGTGAGGCTAACTGGTCTGTAGTTTCCTGTGTCCTCCTTCTTGCCCTTTCTGAAGACTAGAATGACATTGGCTTTTCTCCAGCCCTCAGGCACCTCTCCTCCATGATCTCTCAAAAATGATGGTGACATGTGGAATCAAACTCTACAACCTGAGATAGGTTATAAAGTATGTAATTTATTATGGCGCTGGGTGCAAGGGGGATCGCTCCTCCTAGCTTGTGTGCTGTGCTTCAAAGCAAGCAATTATTTATAATAAGTAACATATATATTCATTGGCAAAGGAGGGGTTATTACAATTAATTCCAGAAGTGGGTGTGGTTATAATTATTTCTGGGAACTCATTTTCATAAGTCTCCTCCCACTGATGCCTGTGCACTGTTGTCTGGTGGGTGTGGGCCAGGGTCTTCCAAAGGAAGGCCCACAGTCTTCCTCGCAGTGTTTTTTTACCTTTGTCTCAGAATGAAAAGTTGTGCTGAGCTGGCAACCACAGAACTGGTACGATCTAGAGGCTCTTCTTTGCTTCTGTTTGGCACAGGGATAGGTCCTTTCATCTACAAGGACCAAGGTTATACAAGATGAGTTACACTGCTATCTACACAAAACAAGCTACAGCTGCAAAGTTAAAAAGACTATGACACAGTGAAACATTTATAACTCAATGGAGAGTGGTAAAGCAACAACATCAGCCAGATCCCTCAGACAGCTATGGAGCAGGCACTGGTGAAGTCCCAGGCTGGACTCAGAGGCAGATGGAAACCAGAGTCAGGAGCTGAATTCTGGAGCTGGATTCAGGATCTCATGTATTGGAATCAAAGGCAAAATGAATGGAGTCCTCCTTGGATACCAGCTATTGAAGAAAAGAGCTTGACTCTTGTGATCCCTCAGCTTTATACTGAATATGACATCTATGGTATGACCCCTGTTGGTCAGTTCAGGGTCACGTCTCCTGGCTGCTCACCAGTGATAGATAACTGTCAAAAAAAGTCTATGTCAGAAGCTCTAATTACTACAGGGATATTTTTTATTAGAAATAAATGTTCTATGTTTCCTAAACCTCAGGTTCCTCTGAGGACTACCAGAGAGCAGTTTCTCAATGCTCCCACGATTTAGTGATCTACGGAAAAAAGTAATTAAAAAAAGAGTCTTCCTTATTTTTGAGAGGAGCTTCATCAGTTACTATAGTAGCTTTCTAACCTACATGGAACTGTAGTCTATAAATTTACTTTCTTTTTTTTCCCCATGTTTTTGACTTCATTTACATTCTCAAAGTTTGAAAGTTCAAGAAAATTTATGCTATGTAACTTCTGTTCAACTGTAAAACCAATTTCTATGGATCTAATATAATCACATTGTTTCCATCTTCCAGTAGGAACTCTAAATACCTTTAAGTATTTAATTACAGTCATTATAGACAGAGTATACACATCGCTTACAGTTTTGTGTCCAAAGAAAGAACTCATATAAAACTTGAATCTTCAAGGAATTTAGGCCTTCACAACTCTCCTTCTGTCATTCATCCTAGCAGTTGTGTAAAGGAGTTTCACTTGCAATATAATCAGAAATATGAAAAATGTTATCCTTCACAGAAGTTTCAATAGTCATATTATTTGCAATCTTAGAAACTATCAAAATGTTCTTGTTACCATGAGCTGAGTTTTTAGCAAGTTGTTTTTTTGTTTTGTTTTGTTTTGTTTTTTAATCAGGAAAGAGTAACTAAACTTGTTTTCACCACTGAGTTGTCAGAAGAATATCTTTTAGTAGGAATGAATAGAAATAAATTATCACTGTGTGTTTATCTGCTTCCTAACAGCTCATTTTGTATTAAAAGGAATACCTTTTAATACCTTCCAGCAGGAAAGAAAAAGTATAGGCTCTAAATATTAATATTTATTTTAAATATGAATTGATATTCTAGTTAAAATATAAAAAATATGACTTGTCCAGAACATTTCATACACAAAGCCACCACACCCATTAACTACAAGCATAGTTTCTCTCATTCCCTCTCTCTCTCCACTTGTTTTTCTAATCAAGGACATGCTTTCTCCCCTGAGGCATGTGTGAGTTTAACAATTACTTGCACCTCTAACACCAAGCTATTTCTTCTGGGACTGCAATCTGTTACGAGTTCAATTTTCTCAGCCACAGATGAAATTATCAGAATGAATTTGTTCCTTCAGAATGAAACAGAATGAATAAACTAAATGTGATTGAAACGAACTCACACAGCACTCATAACTAAACATGAGGTCTTCTTTTGCACATAAACACACTGTCATGTACAAATACAAGTGCTAGAGTTTCAAATGGCTACTAATACTGACTCTTCTGCTGCCTTTTCTTTCAGATATGGCTGATAAACACATGCCTTTTGCCTACAGACATAATTAGAATACTATTATGAATGTTAGAAACAAAATCTTTACTCAAATAAATGGGTGAAGATTGGGATGTTTTTGCGAAGAAGAACATAAAAATATTTTAAAAGAAATTGTTCTATAGCAAAACAACCAATAAAGACACAAACTCCCTCCCATCATAATTATACCTCTGTGTTTACTTGCAAACTAACCATGCCTTGGAAACACTTTCACTAGAACTTATTTTTATTTCATCAAGATTTGTAATCCATGCAAGAATCTGTTTGTCTTAGGATAATCGATCCAGTTTTCCAAGTATACTTGTGAATTGTACCTGTGGTTAATACTGGTTTAATTTTAATTTGATTTAATAAGTCTTAACAAACTTTATTGTGAAATTATACAAAATTGAGGAGATATGAAACCTTTTAGTAACACGTAATGTTATTTTCCTTCCATTCTTTCCAGAATCCAGTGAAGAAATAAAACTAGTTGTGAGGATTTATGAACAAAGCAAAATATATCTTTAGTTTACTGCTTGCTTCCTGCTCCTTTTTGCTCATACATCACTGTTTTCTTGTCTTCAATTTCCTTGTAATTCACATCTATGGCTGATGTAAAAATATTGTAAACAAACAGAAAAGGACTGTAGTTGATTTTCTTTTTGTTTCGAAGAATAATTAATTCATTAGTATTTATTTTATCACCTCTCAGTTTGTCTCTCAAACCACGCACAATTTTAGATAATCAAACCTCCAGAGACTGGAAAAAAGAATTGAAATTATTGTCTCTTTTGCAATAGTTGTGATTTCATTTCTCTGAAATATTGGATTTTCTGCAACAGTTATTTGCAGGGTAAAAATTCAAATTGACAAACAATAATTTTAACTTTGCTGGAATGGATTCAATTGTTTCATCTTATTGGGATTTTTCTCCACCCAGGTTCTTTTCCATTTTATGAGTATTATCTGGTACAAAGAGAATAGAATACTTGTGTGCCAAGTCTACTAAGTTTCACTCTTCACAAAACTTTGGAATTTTTTTTTTTTCTGAAGAACTTTTCCAATTTAAAAATGTCCTGTTCAGTCTTTCATAGAGCAAGATCTCTATTACATTAGTTTTTGGGATATCGTGTGCACATTATCTTGAATGACATTACTCCAAAGGAATACCTCCTTTCTTCCCCATCAAGCATTCAGGAAGCTGAAGCTTAAAAGTAAATTCAAAGAACTGAGTGTGGTAATTGACTTTTCAAACTGCAGTTTATACAAGCAGAACCATTACTTTTGAACTGGTCATGTAAAATGCCTTTAATTAACTATGTTGCCTATTTCTTGTTATTGATGATTTTGTCAAGGCTGGATGACAGTCCCTAATATCTCAGTGTAATAGAAGGGACCTATACACTGAAAAAAATATGTATAAGCAAATTTTTTTGTTAAACAGTGAATAAATGTAAAACTCTTTTTTTAATCTTCTTCATAGTACTGTAAAACATTCATGGAAGGTGACGAATTGCATGGTCTTTTGCTATCTAAGGGCCTGAAGTGACACACATTTAATTCAGAGCCTGCATAAAAATTCTAATAAAATATAGGAGTTCATAATAACAAAAAAAAAACCCCAAACCAAAAGCCAACCAAACAAAAAGCAACCAACCAACCAAACAAAAAAAACAACACAAAAAATAAGAAATTAGCTACTTTTCCTTTTGTATCAAACTTTTCAAATATGAATTACTTTAAAAGCAATTGGTGAATTGGTGTTCAAATTCTGCCTTTTGTAACACAGCCATGAAGTCGCATATCCCTTAATACATATATGTTAGCTATGTTAGTGCTAATAATTCTCTTTTATGCCTGAAAAAGAAACTGGCTTTTAAAGTGGCTGTGATAATCAACTGTAGAAATACTTCATTAATTTTATTCAGCACTCTTGCCTTATGACAATATATAGCTAATATGCCCAAATGAATGAAACCTAAGTACAGAAGTCTGTGAAGAGTTCCTACACTGAACAGCAACTGTATATTCTTTCAGTTGATTATCTGAATTGGTGTCCCTTTAAATTATTCCATTGTTTTATTATATGTATGGACAGCGGAAGTATAATTTGTGAACTTCTTGAGTGTTGTTGACCTTTTTTATATAAAACAAATCAGGATTTTTATGTCTTCAGAATAATAAATTCACATTTTGTTCTGTGACCTGTTGCAATAAGTAAGATCCTTTTAAGTATTCTACTAACAGAATTTCTGGCTTTAAACATTGTAACAGATTATTTTGTTAATAATATAGCAAGCTACTAATAAAGTGCAGTGTCTCAACAGAAAACACAGTTTTTAAGTACAGCTGAGGAAAACTGAAAACTGCCCTCTTCTGTTATCCTAAATTACAAAAGTTTAGTCTTACCTTAATGTCTTCCTTTTGAAAGCTCATTAAATGAATGTGTTTAGACTTATTGGTCTAATTGCATATGAACAAATCCTTTCTATTTTAATTTCTATTATTTGGTGGGGGGAGAGAGGGGATGTTTATAATTTTTATTTTATGGTGCTGTTTATATTTCACTTCAGTGACAGGTTCTCTTGATTCACTTTTATCAAAACTGCACCTTTAGCCATGTCTTGATTAACATTTAGTGAAAATTAGTATCTCTTCAACAAGATGCATTTAACAATACATGCTGCATTCAAAATCAATGCTTTTTACAATTTCTTTTTCATCTGAAGGTGACCTTAATCTACGTGTATGAAAAGGTGGAAACAAACAAGAATGTGCATTACATCTATTAAAATGTCTTAGACTGCTGCTCTGCAAAAACCCAAACTGAATCCAAAATTGCATAGTAAATCTAACACTTTAAAGAAGTCAAATACACTGGAAGTGAAAAAAGCCAAGATGAATTTAAATGGAGAGAAAGATAGATCTGTCTTTAGACTTTAGTCTTTAGATGGGAGCAGTGCAAGTGTGCAGAGGTGAAAATATTTGCTGTTCATAGCTCATGACCCCACCTTCTACATGCTGGCAATTTGCCTTCAGGATAGATGACCAGCTATTGCACTTCTTTATGTGTTAATGGAGCTATTTTTAATGTGCTGCTGGGTGTGGTTTTAAATAGTACTCCAGGTGTGAATTTTCTTCTGTATAGCATGGGTTTCCCTTTAAGACTCCCATGGGAAGAACTTACACCATATACAGCTCTTCTGCTCTTCCTATTCCCTCCCTTTGCTCATCTGGAAGAACAAGTCCTTACAGGTCCTTAAAATGTGTTTCTGTGACCCACCACAAAACACATACTGATACAAGGACAATGAGATTCAGAAGAGCTTTGAAAAGGACCGAGGGACAGGCTAAGCTACACGGAATCATAGCAGGCAGCTACTGAATTGCTATTGAAGACTATAATTTTCCCTTCTTATTACTTGCTTTGTTGCTAAATCTCAGTATTTTTGAAACAGATAACACACTGCATTAGGCATTAAAACTCCCAGTTACAAGAAAAATATCTAAAAATAATGAATTATCCTATAATAGTTTTGGGTTTTTTTAAAAATCATGGAGTCAGTACTTCCTCATCGGTAAAGTGATACAATTTAATGGATGTAGCATTTATGAAGGTTGAAGAAATATCAGTAGGATATTTGGAAAGTTAAGAAACATTAAAATGCAATAAAATGTTATCCAGCTTCTCTGGAGATTTTGCAAGTCTGTAATCCAACCTTGTTGAGCTTGCTTCTGTTAATTGTGACTCAAAATTGATTTTTTTTCTCCTAAACAGTGTTCTCATTTACTTAATAAATGTTTCTGTAACATGAAAGTCACGAGCAAAAGGAATAAGAATACTGATTATGTTGTTTTAAAATTGAGATTTGATATCATGGGTAAAGATTACAGGGACAGGATGAAAATAATGAGATTGACTGAAAGCCTTGAAATATCTACATAGCTAAACATTTCTCATTATCTTCAAAATAATGCTGCTTCACCATTTCATATCTAAAGTGTTCAAATACTGAAGTAAGAGATTTTCATTTAAATGGTAAATATATCTTGGTTAAAATAAGTATTTTTACTGCACAGAAAATTCTGTGGGATATTTGCCACCTCTTTCCATTTGAAAAGGAAAAAATTATTTATATTTTTCATTAAGAATACTGTGAAATTTTGATTTGTAAACACGGACACAAAGCTTTCTTAACTTGAAATTTTCTTTATTGTGGTGATGATCTGGGGCTTTTATAATCATTAATTGTTTGCATGTACCAGATGGGTGTTCATATACCTATACAGAGAGATAAACCATAAAAATCTTAATATGCGTGCATGTAGGTATACAGAAAGTTAAAGAGGAATGCTATATGCAGAATTAAATGAAGAATTTTCAGTCAAGCACTTTTCATGCTTGACTCACCACATGATAAGGGGGTTCATGTCACAACAGAAAACCAAACTAGGAAAAAAAAAATTTAAGAAATTATCTTATTTTCTTGTTCCACTTAGCCATGTGAACTAGATTGCAGTCAGGGAAACTCCATATTCAGTATAAGAGGGGAAATCGCATGGCTGGGGACAGGAACAGGAGAAGGGACAGGCAAGATTGTGTGCCATTTCAGTATGTATATACTGAAAACTCCTATTTGTGGAGAATGCAAGATATGTACAGTAATGTTAAAAATATAAAATATTTTTGTATCCTCTGCTTAGATATGCATTTATTACTTGTGTAGTGTTTCCATGTCACAACAATTACAGCGAACATTGTTCATGAAGAAAATTACCATTTGAGTGACACTTTAGTGATATGCAACTGTGACCACATATTCAAGAATGAACATAAAACCATATGCATATTTTCTGTCTCTGCATGGAAAAAAGTAAGACAAAAGAGCACTCAAGTGGTCTAAAAGGTTTGAATCAACTGCAGATCTCTAAAGGTACTTCGTATTACTTCGCTAAACATTCTTTAATTTCTAGATGCATGAATGAATCATAGATACATATGTGTTAAAATTACAGTCAATTACAGACCATCTGCTGCACTATTCACAGTGACCTAATGTGCTGACTGCTATAGCTATTTAATAGTTATTGACAGAAAATGCAAGGGTAAAAAAGAAGGAAGAAATTAACATAAAATGGAAAGTCAAGTTTCTGAGCTGTTAGCACAAAGCCATAGCAATAAGAGCAATGAATCAAGACAACCAGAAATACAAAGACAAGGAATTCTTGATTGCATATACACAAATATTGTGAGTCTGAGAACTATAAGGATCACAGGATCACAGGATGTCAGGGGTTGGAAGGGACCTTGGAGATCTTCAAGTCCAACCCCCCTGCCAGAG